>JAIPRN010001385.1:0-47447 GCA_025469175.1 Geopemphigus sp. TES_GeoC_2020
GTTTTGGTTAAGGAGTGTACGACCATGTCTATATCGCTTTCAGATTTTAGACGAGTTTTTATATTTATATTTTCGTTAAGGAACGATTGAAATTTGTTCCAATTTATTATCCCACTAGTTAGAGATGGATAGGGAGTTTTTAGAGGAGGTTTATTGTTAAGAGTTAGAGGGACAGGAGAGTGATCTGATAAAGGATCAGGGAGATTTTTAACTTTGCAGTGGAATCTGTTTGGTATTTTGGTTACGAATATATCTAGGATATCGGGATGTTTCCGGGGAGATGAGAAAAGAAAATAATATTAAAATTAATTTTGTGGATTTTCGAACCAATTCATATAATTAAATAAAAGGAAATAACTAAACTAAAATTTACACTATACAGATAAAATTCACAAGAATAAAATTTATTTAGCAGACATTAATTTGAAAGACGCGTATATTCAACATGTTTAAACACACCAATAAAAAAAATGTAATTTTGACAGTAATAAACCCGATAATTCTATTTATTACAATAATAATAAAATTCAAATATACTAGATAATTGTAATTTTTAATTTTAAATTAATTTTAATTCTATACGTGTGCATGTGTGCGTGATCCTTTACAACAACTGACCGAATATTCTGTTATAGTTAATAGGTAAATTGAATCTCAATTAAGCCTTAACGATGCATTATAAACGAACAACTTCAACATATAAAAAAACATATACATTTATAAAGCCTTTTTTTAATAGAGAACAACATAATTTTTAATTTTCCACCATATCAAAATGAAAATATAATTACTTTAGGTACTACTTTTTTTTGTTATATCTTTAATAATCGTTTTAAAAATTTGATATTTTGTACTTATTAACAAATTACAAATTACAAATTACAAATTACATTTGGTACAGTATGCGTTTAATTGTATTTCATATCCATATATATGTTATATTCCCATTTGAATACACTACAATACTTTCTTTCAGATAATAAGAACGTGAAGTTATTTATATCTCACGGCGGTATGTCTGGGATTTATGAAGCTATCGATAGTGCAGTACCTATTCTTGGTATCCCTTTGTTTTTTGATCAACCACATAATATTGCTAACATAGTTCATTGGGGTGCAGGCATGATGTTGGATCACACAACGTTAACTAAAGACATATTATTAAGGACAATTAATGAAATGATGATTAATTATGATAAGTAAGGTCCATTGTTTAAAACAACATTGTACTTTATTTAACTATATACATTATTATTATTTTCAAAATACATATATTAATTTTGCAGGTATAAGACGAACATGATGGAATTGTCAAAAAGATTTAAAGATCGACCTAGAACACCGAAAGAAGAAATAATATATTGGACGGAATATGTAATTAAATACAAAGGTGCGAATCATTTGAAAACGTTTGCCCTCCAGTTATCTTGGTATCAATATTTTTTAATTGACGTTCTAATTTTTGTTGTATTAATAATACTAGTAATTTTGAGTGTTATTTATACGATATTAAGGATTGTAAAAAATGTGCTAAATAATTTCAATAAATTCAAAAATGAATGACAAAAAGTATTTATCAGTTTAGCTTTAAATGGGGTTTAGTATATACGTAATGTTAATCAGTAATCATTTATTTATTTGTATCTATTACAAATAAGTATTTTAATTAGAAATAGAAATGTTTCTTGAAATATCGCTAATCATTAACGCTAGTAACAATTTAGTGACAAAATATGTATGAAATATTTTCGTAAATGTATTTCTTAGAATTGTTTTCATTTTAAATTAAACAAATTACTTGTTAATATATAAATTCCTCTTTATGTTTTTTATCTTATATTTTAATTATTTTATATAAATATAGTTATTTTTTATGGAGTTATTTTAATGAAAATTAATAAATATCAATACATAAATTGTATAATATGATAATACTATATAAAATAATATTGTAAAAAATAGAATATAAAAATCAAATGATTTACAACATAAGCTATAGAAGGTTTATTTAATTCATAATATCACAATAACACAATATAACACAATATATTATAACTACGTGTAGTTAATGTAAAGTTTAAATAATTCGAGCAAAAGTAATTATGAATATTAAACTTCCTCAAATATTATTTGTTCTCATGGTATTACTTCTTTCATTTTAATATATTAATATTTTTCGATTAAAAACCAGTTATACAGGTGTAGGTATAATACAGGGTAGTCCGGTTGATAAAGATAAATTCCAAATAAATTAATACTATATTTATGATTATAAAATTAATTAATATGTGGATTTAAATTGCAAATTTACCCTTTATTATTATAAACGTTAACAATTTAAATATTGTGTTTTAAATGCCAATACATTAGTTTGTAATTTCTAATTATAATTGTTGTCTGCCAATAAACTCAAAAATTTGTCACGCATATTTATACTTTATATTCATATATTCAATTATATCATCACTTACTATAAAATAAAAGACATTAATCGTTAGAAATTTCAAGTAAAAGGTTAAATATATTTTTTAATGCGAAAATATATAATCACGGACAATATTTTTAATATATGAACGATATTATTTTGTAAATTTCCTAGTATATATGAATATAATTATATAAATATATACAGTTTATACTATTCTAAAATGTCCTTGATAATGTTAATTCAGTCGTAAAAGTATTTATAATGAATACAAACTTATTGTAATTTAAATAAATATATTTCAAACGAAAAAACTATCTATCGTTTACAAAACAATTTTGATCAGGTATTGACTGTTACCTTTACATTGTTGGTATACTACTAACGTAACAAACTTTTTAGAATTTAAAATTCCTATAATTTCCTATAATTTGTTGGCAGTATAAAATATATATATAACTAATTATTGTTTCTTATGTTGATCACATTTATGTTGATAAACATAGGATCGTAAATATGATTATAAAGTTCAAACATTTCAATAACGTGTATAATGTTTTCGCCTTTATAAATAAGGCAATCGTACAAATTTCAAATTTCACAATCCAAAAACGTACACACGTAAAAATAATTATTTGTTAAGTAGTTTAAATTCAAAATAAATTTAATGAAGTAAATATAATGCTAGGTGATTGATAACTTTTAAATATGAAATATTTGGTCCAATAAAAATTAATATAATTGTATAAAGAGTTCCATTAAATATATTGAAATACTCATAAATATTTATGTCATGTCATTAAAAGAAACATCACATAAAACAAGTTTGTAGTAATTTATTAATAATGTATTGTAAACGTAAAATGATACTTCATTGCTAAGAAATAAAAATATATTAGAATTGCTAACAACGTTACTAAACATAATATAGGAAACATATAATTGCTAATGTCGAAAAATTGTCGTTAAAAATTTATCTGTATTATGTAATACATACTGTTTAATCTAAACGTCATTTAATAGATTCATTGTCTACGATTATATCAAATTCGGATTTTAATAAATTTACATATAGCGAGGGACACAAGCACAAAACAAAAATAATATTAATTAAATCAAAACATTTCTTCTGGTTGTTCACTTTTATCGATTTAGTCCGTATAGCTTCTCCATAATGAGCATATTATACGCAACTTTAATTATTAATTTATGTCTCTATTTAAATAGTATTATATCATATATTAAAGTATTTTAATACAAAAAAATCTAATAAACGTCACTTAATGTATGGTCGAATACCTCTCCTAAATGAAGTGTTAAACTATGTTAGTAGTTCAATTTAATAAAACTACTATATAAAATTACTAACACGCAGCTATTCGAGCCGGTAAAAAGTACTATTAGCAATTATTTGAGTTACCAAGTACACAATAATAATTTTCTGACGACGATTTTACAAAAGAATACGACGAACCTTTCACAATACGCGTGATAGACAACGAACTAACGACAAAAATACAACGACTATAGACGGCCACGATTTCGGGAAACTGGATTTTTTCTAAATAAATCACAAACAGATAATAATAGTAATAACATTGATAATAATGCATGAGTGTGCGGCTGAATAATAATATTAGTCGAAATACGTCGTTTCGAACCTGAACAGGTACCATGCTCGCTAGCTGAAGCGATGCTGTCAAAGTTTTCCGGCCAAGTAATAAACGAAATAATAGGTATAGTTTGCCTAATACATTTGTACCCCCAGTGGGATAAAAACCAAAGAGGTTTAGATACACTAGTACTTCAATACCCGTGGTATAAATATACCAAAAAAATCGAACTCCCAAGACATATAATTCTTGATACGACTTGCCTACAACCTCGGCATTAATTAGACAAAACAAATAAACGTTATCTCGCCACACTATTCTTACTAATTATCGAAAAAATATGTTTGATAAAATATTAATTTTTTGATTGTCATACTATGTACAAAATATTATTCAATCGTAATAATACATTATTAATCGAAAACTATACAATCCAAATCTAGTATAGATCGTATAAAACTTTATTTTGTACATAGATGTATTAATAACCAATTTCGTAATTGCAACACTTTTAAGGTATGACCCGATAGATAAAATGAATAGGGTTTTGGAGTACGATAATAACCACAGTAGTTGAAGTATCACATTATAAGGTAGTGTCATTTAAATAGTGTCACTGTAAAGTTCGATCCCATTTATAAGGTAGAAGTTTTGTTTTCATTGTCTTTATTACAATTAAAATCAATAATTTGGTCTTATTATATAGTAATTACAGTATTATCATTGGCTATTTTTAAAATTTTATTTATATTTTTCCATTATCGTTAATAATAACATGTAATATCCGAATGAATATCTCGATATTGTAGCCGAATTTTTCATAATAAAATTACGATAGTTGTTTCAAAAAAAATTTCAACACAAAACGTCATTGTGTCGACTATTTATACATTTTCAGCATTATTGAATTCGAAATGACTGCTTTGTTTTGGTGGGCGATATGTACACTGTCGTTGGGACAGTATTGTGTAAAGGGGGCGCAAATACTGGCAATATTACCAATTTCGGCTAAAAGCCACTGGAACGTAATGGACGCAGTATTGCAAACGCTTGTGGCTCATGGACATAACGTAACGGCTGTGACGCCGTTTCTTAAAACAAAGTCCATAACCAACTACACCGAAGTGGACACCTCACAGTTGACACCGTCGGGCGTAAGTATGGCCTGGAGCCATGTCATGAATGAAGGCTCGAAAGCCAATTGTCTTCCGTACCTTTCGAGTCGCCATAGACTCACGTGTTCTAAAGTGTTCGAGCATGATGAATTTTGGCGTATTCTCAAATCCAACAAGTAAGTACTACGCATGATACTTAACGTAAAAGATTTTACATTTTACACACGTTTTGTATAACTTTACTTTTATAAGAAAAGGATTAAATATCCAAAACAACGTATACATTATTCGTGCATTTACTCTTGTATTTACGTTCAACTCTACTCATCCTCGTAGCGATTGAATTTAAATTAAACAGTAGTAAACAAAAAGTAAAGAAGTAAAGTAGAAAACAAGACACTAGCAACGATGGGAAAACCTAAAACTGAAAATTGAAATTTCAAGAAAAATTAATGTGTTTAAACTCTAGAGCTAGATAGTATTTTGATGAATTATGCAAATTATTATACGATGACAAAAAAATTAACATTTTGTAGAGGATATTAAGAACGTTTAACAAGCTTTTCACTCGAATACTTTTATTTCGACTACTGGTTAAAAAAATTATTAAAACATATCTATGTTCTCTTTATTTATATGTGTCTATTTATACTTCCATAGAAAGACATTGTATCTATACTAATCAATTTTTTATATATAATAATTCTTATTTCATATCGTAAATTGTTAATATTAAGGCCAATTGTTTACTGGTTATTCTAATACCAATTATCGAACAATTTTATAAATAATAAATCAGTGACATATATGAAAGTTTTATATAAATTTGGTTTAAATTTTCTGAAACTGTTTATATAATAATTATTGTTAAAATAAGTCATGTATAATTATAATAATACATATGTTATACATATTTATTGTATAAATGACAACATTTATGCATAGGCAAAATCCAAATCTGCCTTTTTTTTCTTTTTGTAATTTTTATCTTCCCTTGAACCATACCTACCAACTCTCTAAAACCATACATACCCACCTCTCCACCAAATCACAATGAATAATTCGCTACAAAATTTTTTTTCATGTTCAACTTCATAATAAATTAATTATAGAATTAGCGTTTAATTCATTAACACATATAAATCGTTAAAATTATTGATAACTTGTTGTTTAATTTAACATTATTTTCATTATAAATGTTTAAAATCGATATTATAACACAAAGAACCAACGTTTTTATTTGTCGTGTAATATTAATTTTTCTGGTTTTTAATGCCGCAAACTCGTGAATTATTTCTTTCAGATCCAAATTGTTTGTTACATTCCATATAATTAAAAGAATAACAGAATTAATTAAACGAGTTTGACAAATTTAGGATAGCAGATACTTTTTTATATTTCTCAGTTTCAAAAATAATATTTCAGTACTGTTCGTGTCAGCAAAATCATAAGTTATAACTAGATTAGGAAAAAACTCCATTCATTTTCTTATATATATATATATATACTTTAAAACATTATTCATTGATTGATCATCTTAAATACGATCATTTCTTGTTATAGTTCTATAGTATATCTATAGAAACATATTTATGGTTAGATGGTTATGAGAAGTAAGAAAAAGTAAATGGTTACACTGTTTTAACAATTCATCTTCGTTACCATCTTTTATTATTGAAATGTTATATAAAAACGAAAATAATTTTTTATGCTTAGATAACTAAGAAAAACTTTCAATTATATATTGAATATCCATATCCAATATTCAACTAGAAAATTTAATTTTAAAGTGTTTTTTTTTATTTTTAAAGTTTTCTGAATTAATTTTCTTCAATTTCGTTGCTTCCGAATTTAATCTTTGCACACTATCAAAGTTATCATCAATTCCAACTTTTTATGCCATTTCAATTGTAGTTTTTAATAACGTTTTAAAGCCATTTTTAAAACTTTAATCTACCAACAATATTTTTGTAACATTTAAATGGTTAATAGTTTCCGATAAATAAAGTATTTACTATTGTAAAAGTATACACGAAGTATAAATTTCATATAAAATATTATACCATATTACCATATTTCGTGTATGACCTAAGTGTATAGAAATACGCATATCTTCTGAATATAGTACTTATATATTTATTAAACTGAAAACATTTTGTATAATAAAACATTAATAAAAAATACAATCATAAACATACTAAGAAAATTCCGCCTCTTGTAAAATACAACCTTAGGCATAAACCTGTATTGACTGTGCCTTCTGTAAGTCCTGAGTATAGACCATAAAAGTTATAGTTAAATCAACTGAAAAATAATAATGCATATATGAATATATGACATGTCTGTAAATAACATTTTTAGAATCGATATTCCAATGATTATATTACAATAGAATATAATAAATGTTTATGATGATACACGTATAAATAATATTATATTTTAATTAACGTTTAATGACCTAACCAATCAAATATAAAAAAATACAGTAAATTACAATTTAACAACTAAATTTATAGTGGTTATTAACCCCAATGTTAGTTACTAACAACATGCAATAAATGTCAATATCTAAGATACGTATATTATAATTGTTATTATTATAATTTAACGTTCAAATTTTAATTTTTTTTAATTTTAAAAAGTTGTTATGAACCAATCAACCAATCAAGTGTTTATTTTTCTTGTGGTATCAAATAATTTACACATTTTTGAACAATTCTTAAGGCCTTTCGTATTCAAATAAATTATGTACTTAAAGATCCCGATAGTTTAATTCTATTTATGTAAACAAATTGTTGAGATGGTAAACAGTATTACCTTTACTTCTTCCATCTATCACGTTCTTTTTATTTCTTATTATAATATACAGTACTTTCGATGTCTGTAATCATTTTCAATATATTATATGTGTTAAGAACTACTACATCGATTATATTTACATTTCTATTTTCTTCTTTGCCCAACACCACCAATTTTCGTCTATTTACTTCTACTACTCTCTCTTTTATAATACTTTCGTCGTAAATTAACTTTTAACTTATTGTATTAAGTATAGCTTGGGTCTTGTATTTATAGTATGACACAATATTATCCCTACATAAATATTTTTCCCCAAATCTAGATGTATAATATTCGTTGTGTAATTATGTCGATGTGTGTAATCCGTTTTAACCAAATGGCTACATGCCTCTATTATATATTACGTAGTTTCAGATTTTTCTTTACATTTACCTATCACCATATATCATATCATCCATAGCAACGCATTTATGCTAACTTCTTACATTGACTATCTGATCATTTATTGCTAACATAAACCCTTCTGTCTCTGGAAATAAATCCCCCGACTTAAGCTATAAGTTCGACGCTACTTTTCCGTCTTCTTATTTAAGTTATAATGATATGTATTATGAAGGAACATTCCTTTCTACTTTTTTCTTCCAAAACACATTTTTTTTTTTTATTTCATATGGCGTTTTTAGTGAAAAACATACATAAACAATAAAAAAAAAAAACATTAATCTAACTAATAACTGAAATAACCAATTTAAAAGAATTACAGTAAACCCTAAACTATAAGATATTTATATAAATTAAATAATACATAAATGACTGCGGTAACATGTAATTTGGAGGGTAATTAAAATAATATCCGTGAAATGAACAACTTATTTCCATATCTAGAGGCGCACTTCTAAGTTACGTAGCCAATTTTGTGCCTCAATATCGCCTTTGTAAAGCCCTTTTGTTCCTCCTTTATATTTTGTTAGTGAGCATATCTCGACAATGTGTTTTATGATTTGAATCTGCCCACATTCACAGAGTGGAGAATCTTCCATTTTCCATTTATGTAAGAGAAACTATTCGGTTCTAATAGAGTTTAAGGTAGTCCACATTACACGGGTAAATTCAAATCCTGGGGCTCTCTGAGTCAGATCGTTGACTAGGAAACCATTAACCATGTTTCCATCTCTCCGACTTTTCTTCCACATATCTACCTACTTATCTGTTATGTTCTCGATCACCCAAATTGGATGTCTCGACTTTAATCTTTTATCTGGTCGTTAGATATCGTAAGGTTTGTCGAGTTTTGAGCTTGTTGTGGTTGCTACACGTCTGCGGATTTCTGATGGTAGTGTATTTGAAAGGACTGAGAGCCATTGCACCTTTGTTGACCGAACACAACCTGATATGATTCTCATCGTATTATTTAGTTCAACATCTACTTTCCTGGTATAAACGCTCCTCTCCCATACTGGGGCACAGTATTCTGCAATACTATACACTAATGCTAAGGCAAAAGTGCGGAGTATATTTGCCCTACACCCCCAGCTTGTTCCGATTAATTTACTGATGATATTGTTTCTAGTTTCTAACTTGTTTTTTACCCCCTCTAGGTGTTGCTTAAAGGTTAGTGTTCTATCTCTTGATTCCTAGATATTTCGGGGCATCTTCTCCTTTTATTTTGACTTCCTGAGATATTAAATTAAGTTTACTGTTTGATCCTTTATTATTTAAGTAGAAAGCGATGAAGGTCATTTTGGTTAGGTTGAGTGTTAGATGCCACGATTTGAAATATTTTTGAACAATAAACAGATCTTCGTTCAATATCTTCTCAAGTTTTTCAAACGACTCAGCCTGTGATACTAATTCCACGTCGTCTGCATACATGAATTTACGTGATGTTATATTTGGAAAATCTGATGTGTATACATTAAACAGCACTGAGTAGAGAACAGATCCTTGAGGGAGGCCTTTTTGTAGAAAGTTGGCGTTACTCTCTTTCCCATTTAAATGTACCCCGAATTTTCGGTCTGACAGTATGTTATCGATAAGCCGTATAGATGTTTCGCACTTTAATATTTTCACTAGTTTCAAGAGAAGACCACGTTTCCAAACAGTGTCATACGCACAGGTTAGATCCAGGAAAATCGCCCCTGATTTTATTTTATTCTGAAAACCGTTTTCTATATGCGTAACCATTGACAATACCTGCTTACAGCAGCTTCTTTCTCGTCTAAAACCCGCCTACTCTTTCGATAAATTGTTTTCAATTTTTCCCATTATTCTTGTTAGTAGTACTCTTTCGAATAGTTTATACACCACCGATAGTAATAAGATCAATCTGTAACTTTTTGGGTCGTTTTCTGGTTTTCCTGGCTTCAAAATTGCAATTACTTTTGCTTCCCGCCATAATTTAAATAGTATATTATTATTTTTGACAGATAAGAAAAACTTGTTAATCAAGTATTACCATTTGGCCCTAGGTATTCGAGGAACTCGGGTTAGATGTCATCTACGCCTGCAGCTTTACCACTTTTATAAGCTTCAGAACAGCCTCTACTTCCTTCCGTCTAAAATCTTCCACACTTTTGGATTTTTCTATGCAAGCACTCAGAAATTCTTTAAAATCGCTTTTTATCTTAAGTTTTTCTAGCTTCGGTGGTTTTATATTTGAAGATTTGATAATGATATTTGAAATTGAGTTTAGAGAAACTTTGTACTCCTTCCATATCGATTTGGCTGCTCCTAGTTTTCTAAGCAAGGACTAACTTTCCCTACTCGAATACGTGAAGTCCATCTCATCCATTTTCTCTAACCATCCTATTTTCCGTTCTTCGTTTAGTAAACGAACGAGCCTATTTGCAGTGACATCATTTCCGTTTCTTTCATATTCTTGAAAAAGTGATTTACATTCTTTTGACCAGCAGAGAGTATAGCTATACCTGTGCCCTCTAGGTATCAATTTCATGGCTGCTATTTTGATAAGTTTAATAAACCTGACACAGTTTTCCGGTATTGGTTTGATTCGGCTAATGTTGTCTCCAACGTATTTAGTATTCACAAACCATTTTGCTTTTCAAAGGTTCCATCTAGGCATGAAGAGTTTGTCTATGGTTGGTATTGAAATTCTGACTTCCACGAAGACAGGAAGGTGCTGACTCCTAGGAAAAGGGCTTTTAATTTCTCGGTTAACGCTCAATGGTAGACCATTTGAATCCTCAGATACAAAACAAAGATCTGGTGATGTTTTTGACCCCCACCTATCAGATATAAACGTGCCATTCTGTTTAACGTCATAAATTAACTATAGATGGTTTATATCTGCCCAGTTTGAAAGTATTTCGCCATCTTCATTTTCAGTAGAGTATCCCCATTGAGTACTATGGGAGTTGAAATCTCCTATGAAGACTACAGGATGTTGGAAATTTGGAAGCACCGTTGTTGACCACTTTCGTGATGGTTGTTTGTATACATTAAATATTGTCAAGTTCTCGATTGAGACACCTATTACATTGTCATTGTCATCCACCTGCCCAATGTTACGAAAATATTTCTTTTTGTTGATATATATTGCTATTCTATGCTTTTTATGCCCAATGTAGTTTACCACATCGAAACCAGTAATATTGAGGCGATTTGTTTCTTCTTCTGAGACATGGGTCTCTTGTATAGTTAAAACGTCTATTTAAGAGAAAATTTTACTTAGAATATCTGCCTTAGTTCGAGTCAGTCCTTCAACATTTAATTGAGTTATTTTGATGTTATTCCTTGCAGTACTACTATTTTTAGGATCACAATGAGTTTGATTGTCACACTTTTCTTGTCTGTTCTTTGATTTTTATATTTTTTATTTTTGGGTAATAATTGTGTCACGTGTTGAACACTTTTGTCAAATAGGTAGTCCTGAAAAGGGCTGTTTTCACCAATAAGGCCGAGAGGTCTTTCGACGTTCGGCCGGCTGGTTTGTGCTGTTTGGTTTCATGTTGTTAATATACTGAAATTATCTTGAGACATATGATCTTTAAGTATTAACCAACATTACTAAACAAAAGAAACCACGAGAAGGTACAGAACCTCCCCCCCTCTATAGCACATAAAGTTTAATTTTCCCGAGATATTATTATTATTATTATTATTATTATTAATAGTAGTAGTAGTAGTAGTAGTAGTAGTACTATTAGTATTTTCAACGTAGACAAATGGTACTCCTATCGCCTAATGTACACGTGTACATTTCAAAAACCCCACGCTGAATTTAGTTGATTGTCGAGGTCTGGTCCTTCAGATTGAAAATTACGTATTGAGCTAAAAACCCTATTTGAAAAAAAATCCTCGATATGGTAACCGTTACATATTTAACTTCGGACATTGATTAATAATTTAAATATTGGACATGAAATCAGTCAACGTAGTAAAAGATATCAACGTTGAAAGTTGAACTTGTTTAAATCAGATGCCTAAAAAAACCTAGATTATGTATTAATTACATATCATTAATATAATAGCGATGTAAGAAATTATTTGAACAGGGGCAACACAAATAAAAATAGGAGTATGTTATACACTTTTCGAGATTGGAATATATATATTCGTTTTATTGAACATATTTGTTTACTTTAAATGAAAATATAAAGGTATATGTTCAAAAGCTTAATCCTGTATGGAAAAGAATAATAGTTTTAGTCTTAATACAAACTTTAAATTATAGTTATAGGGTACATGTATGCACCAACTATAGCAAAAGAAAACGGAATAACAGATGATTTTTATGATAACCTTCCCGAAACACATAAAAGACTGTCGGCCAACATAATAAAGATAATTATAGGAAACTTAAATATGAAGTGTGAAAAGAGAACCAATTTCGTATGTTAGACATAATACTATAGTTTATCTTATTTACAGCGTCAAATAACATAATTTCTAGAAGCAAACAAATTTCCACAAGGAAATACATTAAATTACATATGAGTCACTGCATAGAATAACACTCAACAAAAATAAACATTTGCTAATACCGAATAGGTTTCAATCTTGTATTACAGACAAAAAGTATTGAAAATAAACGTAAAATAAAACTACGCAACTATTAAATTATATAGCTAACGCAAGTGATATAAAATATTAGACTATTAAAAAAGTTAACGTATTTCAATATCTCGATTTGATTCTGAGTACTGTAAGAATTCAAAAAATAAAGACAAAGTATGGGAATAAAAATGAAAAATAAAAGCTACAATGAATGCAAGGATTAACACAAATGTGAAGGGGAAATCTGAGAAATGTTACTTGTTATTTAACGAATAATTACAATTAATATTTGGGAACGTGAATATGAGAATTATTTAGAAATTAGTTGATAAATTGAAAAAGTAAAGTGAAATAATCAATAACAGCAATGAACTGTCAAATAAAATTAATAATAAGAATTACTTACCTGGCCGACTATATTCGACTTCTATAGTCTGATTTAATAAAGAATAAAATTAACCTAATAAATACAAAACAGTTTATTTGTATAAATTTATTGATTATCACAATCCCGGAAAATAATTTAATAATTGGTTTCAGATTTGACTTATTCATCACAGAATTGTTAGCCTCGTCGTGTGATTCGTATGTGTCATATCATTTGAAAATACCACAAATAGTCATATTAGCCAGCCAAGTGCAAACGTGGTACCATCACACATTGGGAAGTCATATGAATCCCGCGCATGTGTCCACATTTAGCTCTAAGTTTGCGGTACCTACAAATATTTTCCGAAGAATGGCGAATGTTTACGATTACTTATTCTCACACATCATATTCAAATGGAGTGATAGAGAAGCCACAGATATCGGACGAAAATACTTCGGTCCGGACGTTCCAGACGCCGACAGTGTGATGAGGAACACTTCGTTAGTATTTGTCAATGGACATTATAGCGTTGACCTACCAAAGCCTATGTTGCCCAACTTCATAGACATCGGAGGCATACATCTAGTCAAAACTAAACCTTTGCCCAAGGTATGCCTCTATAGTCGTTGTCTTCATCACACTAATTGTAAAAATTTGACCGTATTTGACCATTTTAACAGGACATTGAACGGTTTATCGACGAATCTCCAAACGGAGTTATATACTTCACGTTCGGATCTACAATGAAAATGGATACTGCACCGGTACGTTTACAGAAAGCATTTGTAGAAGCCCTAGGTGAATTATCTCAAAGAGTGTTGTGGAAGTATGAAAGTAAAATCGTCGGGGATATGCCGAAAAACATAATGATAAGGAAATGGTTTCCACAAAGAGATATACTGGGCAAGTATTATAAAAAGTTACATATTTGGGGGGGAGTCATGAATCTCACTCCCCCTCCCTCTATGAATAAAAAAAAATATATATAGCCAAATATAATTATAATATTTATATGTCCAAGATACCAGTAAAAAAAATTTAAAAATAGGAACAAATAGATAGCATAATATACCAATAGTAATACGCAATAATTTTCGCGTTGTTTTTAAATTAATTTGTAATGACTAAATATTTATAAATCATAACAGTAGAGAAGATTTAATTACAAACGTATGTTTTCATATTTGAATAATATAATTATTAAGTTATTATATTATATAAATTATCACCCTAAATCCTTACTCTTATTAAATAAGAAACAAACAATAAAATTAATTAAATTACATTTTTGGAAAAATTGAATAACCTCCTGCCAGAAAAATTCAAAAAACGCTACGAATTATAAATATATATATACATATATGAGATTCATCATTCACTCAAAAATCTTTTAATTAATAATTAAAGGTATAATTTAAATATAACACCTCCTTTTTGAAAAATTTGTGTTTATTTTATGTCAAAACGATAATGTATGAAATATAATTACTTTAAATTACCTCTTTTCATTATAATTTTATTACTCATTTTAAATGTTTAATATTGTGCTTATAGTTATAATTATTTGAATTATATTTAGCACGATATGCGTTTAATTGTATTTTGTATACACACACATGCATATATATTATATTCCCATTTGAACACAATACATTACTTTTTTTCAGAAAAAAAGAACGTGAAGTTATTTATATCTCACGGCGGTATGTCTGGGATTTATGAAGCTATCGATAGTGGAGTACCTATTCTTGGTATCCCTTTGTTTTTTGATCAACCACATAATATTGCTAACGTAGTTCATTGGGGTGCAGGCATGATGTTGGATCACACAACGTTGACTAAAGACATATTATTAAAGACAATTAAGGAGATGATGATTAATTATGATAAGTAAGGTCCACTGTTTAAAACAACATTGTACTTTATTTAACTACATACATTATTATTATTTCTAAAATACATATATTAATTTTGCAGGTATAAGACGAACATGATGGAATTGTCAAAAAGATTTAAAGATCGACCTAGAACACCGAAAGAAGAAGTAATATATTGGACGGAATATGTAATTAAACACAAAGGTGCGCATCATTTGAAAACATTTGCCCTCCAGTTGTCTTGGTATCAATATTTTTTAATTGATGTTTTAATTTTTGTTGTATTAATAATATTAGTAATTTTAAGTGTTATTTTTACGATATTAAAGATTATAAAAAATATGCTGAGTAATTTCGATAAATTCAAAAAAGAATGACAAAAAAGTATTTACTCGGTTAACTTTTAAGTTGGGTTTAGTATAATCGTAATGTTAACCCGTAATCATTTATTTGTTTGGAAATATTACAAATAGAATTGTTTTTCGAAATATCAATAACTTATTAAGGCTAATAACAATTTAGGGACAAAATATGTATGATGTATTGTCATTAATATATTTCTTGGAATTGTTTTTATTTTGAATTAAAAAAATTACTTATTAATATATAAATTCCTCTTTATGCTTTTTTATCTCGTGTTTTAATTATTTTATATGATGTTATTTTAATGGGAATCAATATTATTAACTTTATCATTTATTTGAGTAGTAGAATATTAAACCCAATATTAGTAATTCACATAATAATAACTTTCAAGAAACATATCGTTATCGTTTATATAATTATTATTGGTATCATTATCGTTATAATTATTTTTACTATCGACATTATTTGCTAGGCATTACTATTTTTATTGTCAAATGATTCTTATAACACGGTCTTTAAAACTCACTCCTCAAAAATTATTTTTATAGTACTACTGTCATCGAAATTATTATTTGTATTCATTTTATTTTTTATAACATTTTCTAACTGTTCCTTCAGACAAAACTTAATAGATAGAAATATAAAATATCTGCACACGTATGTCAATAATTATTAACGTAGGACAATATAGCTTAACAATTGAAAACTTAACTGTACATATTTACAAAAAAAGATAAATTCGAACATAATAAACCCAAAATATTCTAGTTGGTAAAATGTATTCATCATCATGATCTCGTTGAATCATTTTTGTTACCGACTTTAGATTTGACTTATTCATCACAGAACTGTTAGTCTCATCCTGTGATGTCATATTATTTGAAAATACCAAAAATAGTTACGCGTTAAACTCAAATATTCAAAATAACCACTCACCATAAAATTAAAAAAAACAGAAAATAGTATAATTTTAAAGTGTAAAGATAAATATATTTTCATTTTTATGAATGTGAAAAATTATAAATGTTGATAATATTTTTAATACATAGACAATATTATTTTTCATTTCACAATAAAATCGTCAAAAAAGGATACTATTATTTTTAATTAATATATATATACACACACACACAATTTATGCGATTCTAAAATATCCCTACGTCTTTAACTCTATCGCATATTGTATTTAACGAATACAAATTTGTTTAAAATTCAAAAACTTATATTCTAAACAAAAAAACCGACCTATTTGATGACAAAACTTAAATAAACTATATTTATGTTATCGTATAAATCATTCATTATTTTCAGTTGAACGCTAATATTTGTCTTATACACCATGGTAAACTTAACTCGACAAACTGTTCAAAATGTTTTAAAATAATAATATATTAATACGTTCGCCGTTTGAAAACCATATAAAAATAAGCAATTTCTGACGTACATTATTCTTTAAAATATAATAACATTATATATCATGTCCGTATGACGTATTGTATTTTTATAGTGCCCATATTTTTATTATATATAGAAACACAAGCGATACTATGAAAAGCAAACATTTTCAATGACATACATATCTTTTTCACTTATGTGAATAGCGTGTTAATATTTATTTAAAAAATGTTCCTACTAAATGTATGTAAAGCGTGGAAAGGAGTAAAAAATGAATGATACTGATTAAATCCCGAAATTTCTATCGATCGTTGAATTCTATGGAATTAATGCACATAGTTTCTCCGTCAATAACATAAACATAAAGTGCACGACTTTAATTATTACGTTACGTCATTTTCTTTATAATATTATGTCACATTCGAAACACTTAAACACAAAAAAATTAATTAGATTTCACAGCTAATATATCGTTGATCACCACTCAACGGAAATAAGAGTGACTACGTTGGTAGTTTAGTAGTTAGAGCGACCTCGCGCACGCACACTTATCATCATCACCATTCACCGCGTGCGTGTCGATTAGGTACAACCAGCGTTGTATAGACTAATATATAATTAGACGGTTTTAATGTGAAGGTCGCAACAGCAGACCTTAAGTGACTGGAACACTCTGTATATACACGCAGACATGGAAGGGGACCCGATAAGTTTTCCTTGTGAAGCCGACCTCCAAAACACGCCCGCCGTCGAAAATAAAACAATATTACATATCACTAGCCGACCAACATGAACACAGCCTCAGTTCACGAGCGCGTCGCACGCGTAATCGGCGTACGCGTCCGCTAAAATTGTTAGGTTACTCTTTTTTTTAATTTAAAAAAACTTATTGTTTTTTTAATATTGTCGCGTTCTTATCTACATCGCGTAATAAGTTATTCTGACTTTTTTCGTATAATATTCGTTTTTTAATTGCCCATTTATAGGTTGTAGGAGATAAAAACGTATGCCATAATCGTGTGTCGTAACGGACGTTCTCTATGTTAAAATGACGTTTACGAATTAACAAACGCCTGTAATAAGCTTTCGTTTCCTGTATATGCATTCAGCAATCGTTGCAGTCTTAATATTTATTTTATATTTCCAATAGCGTCTACATAAATATTTAAATCAAAATGTAAGTATATAGAATTTTACGTTTTATTGTATAACGATTGTTTTTAAGTAAAGATTACCAACAGGAATACTCGATTAAATTTCGAACAGAACGGGGAAACTATTAGATAAATTAAGTGTATTGGCTAATAGACTGTACACCACAACGCATTGTATATATTCCAATTTTATTCCACGAAAATAATCATAAAAAGGATAATGAATCATAATACTCAAAGACTTTAGTAGTTTGACTAGTAACTACTCAAAATAACTTTTTGTTTTGGGTTTTCGGAAATAGATATTTAATAAACCACCAGTAATTCCCCGGATAGAATTGAAAGGTTATTTAAATGGGCTTTTAAATTTTTAATTTTAATAAATAATAGATACCTCCCTGTCCCCGATAATTTTTTCAATATATAATACAATAATTTTTTTTATCACTTCGGGAAAATAAATTATGGGTACGTCATTGTTCAACGCATTCTGTGTTTTAAATACTTTTTGAAAATACTTCATTCGTTGATAGATAAAATAAATATTTTTTCTTTTTATCGGTTTATTCACAATCGGCGCTATTATTAACTTTTTAAGCGGTAAATTGTTGAAAAATAAACGCTACTATTTTCTGCAATTTTCTTATTTTATACATACTTTTTTAGTGATATCACTAAAATACTCAAGCCATAGTTTCTGCTCTTTCTTAACTCGTAAATTGAAAAATTATTTAATGTGATATTAATCAATGTTCAAATAATAAAACCCAAACCTATCCGAAATACTTATTAATACGCGGTTTTGTGTAAGATACATATTGAAATGTCTATATTGAAAAGTTCTTTATGATTGTTAATAGTAAATTATTCGTGGACTTAAATGTATATAATTTCTACTCTATGTTTCTTACCCCTATATTCCAACCATTATCGCCTGTAAACAAAAATATACCATATATATATATATATATATAATTATATTGTTAACACTCGAAATTAACGTAATTTTCAAAGTTCCCCAAGGTTAGAGATTTCGCACATATATAACGCCACCGAATTATTGGATTACAACCGACTTCTCGTTGTGTAATATTATTTTTCGTTAAAATAACAACTCATCAAATACAAAATGGTTTTTATGTTCGTTAACTATCATTGCGAAAATAATACTCAAAATTATTTCGAAATAAAATGAAGCTCAATATCTAAACAATCTGTAGACCGAAATAGTTTTATAGTATTGTATAACAATAAATTTTATATTATATTATTTAACATAACATCAAATGTATGTACACTGCCGTGCAACATATGTCATAGCTTAAAAACATGATTAACATATCAATAATGTACACTATACGTGATACAATAATTTAATAATAATATAAAATATTAAAAATATATCCGATTTCATAATAGATAAGTAATAATACATAATATTGAGAATATACCCAAAATTTCTTCAATAAAAAAGTACATTATTTAATATTCAATTTAATTCATTTTTCCGTAAAATACCGTTATGTAAATAAAATATATGTGCCTATAATAACTATGCTTTTTAAAAATCAATATTTATCACAAAAAAAATGGATAATAGGAACAAAAATTCTATATTCTATTTCTAAACAAATTAATTCTAATGATTTTACATTTGTTTAAATTTTTTTGTTCCAAACTGAATACAATAAAAATAGATAAATAACATCAAATAAAAAAAAAATCTAATTTTATTATAATAAGCACTTAACAATCATTATTCAAAGGAATCTTAGTCAATGAACATTAATATTTGTAACAATCAATATCAATTCATTTCTCTTATTTAGATAGAACATAATTATTCGACCTCAATTTGTGATTCGTATTTTTAAAACCAACAAATTTTACAAACGAAATAATTGTCGTATTTAAAATACTCATTATTGTATAGCGCAGTGATGCACGTTTACAATATATACATATATTAAGATAATTGTTGTTGGCCTTCCTAAAATTATAGAGTTTGTACCTATAATTATTGTACTATATTAAAACATTCGTAGTTATTGCAATATTAATACTACAATATAAATAATTACTAAACATAAAGAACTTAAAATTAATAATTTCGTAGTTGTATACTTGAATATTCATAATTAAAAATAAGCTATTATAGTCCTATGAAAAAAATTACATTTACTGTATATACGTTTTAGGAAAATGATATCCTAAGAAATATAACTTTATTTTTTATACGTATTTATAATAATTGAGTAAGTAATCCCATTGAAATAGATATATATAAAGACTTTTAAACGCCTATTTAAATATTAAATATACGTAATATAATTATACTATAAATATAATAAACAAGAATAATAAAATATCATATAAAATCCTACCACTTATTATTTTACTATCAAATATCTGTAGTTGCATTTGATATATTTATTTACAATATATTTATATGTTATTATAGTTTATAATTTATTAAAATGACTTTTTTTTTGTTCGTGTATTTAAAAATGTTATTTCTTTATTTATACTCGAGAGTTATTTTATATTTGAACAATAAAAGTCCTTCAAAGATTTCACATAGGTATCTCTTTATACTTGACGATTGAAAATTGATCGTGATGATATATGAAGTATATATTGCAATTGGACTTGGACATTTCTAAATACTATCTGCAAATTTCGATCAAATTGGCGGAAGTATAAAAAATCTTTATCAAATGCTCCAGTAAAACGAGCTTTACTTAAAATCATTTTCAAAATTCCACGATTAATCAGTGCTTTAAAGTTTAATTTAATGATTACAGATCATTTATCTATACAAAAAACTGATAATTTTAAAAGTTCAAAAACTCAAAAAACCCCAAAGTTTTTTTTTTATAAAGTGATGATGTCTTAAAAATAAAGAATTTATTACATATTATATAGGCATAACTGTCTGTCAAAAAAAATCGATTAAATTAAAAATATATTCGTACATAAAATATATGTTATATATGACAGGTATTAAGAAGTATTACGTCACTGTAAGCGGGGTTTTTAAATGATTATGCAATGATAAAGTGGAATTTCGACAAAATGAAAAACACATATTTCATTATTTTACACGAGAAATCTTTTCTATGACAATTTTAAATTTTACAAACATATAAGTTTCGTTCGTTTATAAAGTGCCAACAAAAGAATTAATTTTTTTTCAATATTAACCAGTATTTTTTTTAATGATTTTTTGTAGAGCTTATTTTTCTGATAATTAACTAAATAAACTAACTGTTTTAATAAAGGAATAAATCGTCTTCACCAAAAATATTTTTATTTTACTCTTTTAACATTTCATCTATTAATATATATACTTAATTCTTTTTATTAGACATAAAAATTGCTTTAAGTCTTCAGTTATTTTTAAAAAATAATTATTTTATTTATTGAAGTTCAAACTTTTAATAGATAACAGTAAAATATTTTATTATATAAGAAAATGTATAATGCAATGTCTAAAATTTGTTAAAAAATTAAATGTTACAAAAATCCGTTAAAAATATTGCAATTCGTGTTTGGAAAATAAATAAATTATTTGCCTATCCACACGATTTTAAAATGCTTAATTATCGTAAATAAATTATGGAATAATAATAAAGAAACGTTTGTTTTTTAATTTTGTGGAATTTTCATTGTATTCTGTTGTTTTTTATTGAATGAAAAATTAGCCTTTATTATTTTTTTGTTTATTATCTATTTTACATTTTTATTTGCCGATTATTTTTTCAATCAAAAAACAAGAGAACATAGGACAAGAACATAGGTGACAAGAGAAGTTAGGATAAGAAATGAAAAGAAATGAATATATAAGAGAAAGCTTAGGAGTAGCGGAAATTATGGATAAAATGAGGGAGAATAGACTTAGATGGTTTGGGCATATTATGAGGAGAGAAGATTCAGAAGCAGTAAGAACAGTTATGAAATTGAGTGTGCAAGGAAGAAGAGGAAGAGGAAGACCAAAGAAGAAGTGGCTAAACACGATTGAGAAGGATACAAGGATTGCTGGTGTGTGCGTCGAGGAAGTGGGAGATCGGGGCAAATGGAGGTTTAAGACTAAGGTGGCCGACGCCAAATAGATGGGAATAAGGCGAGGATGATGATGATGATGATTTGCCGATTATTTTTTGTTATTATTTACTAATAACATAATTTTTTCCAGATGAAATTCGTCAGGCTGCTTCTGGTGGTCATCGGAGCACTGTCCTCTGTAAATGGCGCCAACATCCTGGGCGTATTCCCCATCAACGGCCGCAGCCATTGGGTGGTATATGAGAGCGTGATGAAAGCACTAGCTGCGCGCGGCCACAACGTAACCGTTATCACGTCATTTCCGCAAAAAGTGCGGGTACCCAACTTGACAGAAATCGATGTATCGGCCACATTTCCATCTGTAGTGAACGTCATCAGTATCGACATAGTGTTTAAGTACCTGGCTAGCGTATTCACTAACCAATGGTTCATCGCCGACCATCAGTTGAAACTATGCCGTTTGAGCCATCAGCTACCACAAGTACAAGCGCTGCTTAAAAGTGACATCAAGTTCGACGCGGTCAGTATAAACTCATTTTGACTCCACTTGTACTTGTGGGTGGTATAAATAGTCGGGCCACGAAAGATTTTGTTAGAGAAGATTAGCTTAACCTAACATATCCAATGATTCGTTCGAATACTTTGTCATCATTACTACACCGTATCATGCAGACTACATACAGTTATATAACTACTTCTATCATTCGTGTACTATGAATTACGACCAACGTTTTCAGCTATAGTAAATTTGTTTACAAATATTAATTACGTGCATGCGTAAACATTGCGTTAAACTGTGTAAACATTATTATTTCGCTTGAACACATTTTATTCGTTAAGATTTTCAAATTCTTTTTAATATTCTTATGCAACAAATGTATGTATGATATGAATGATACGAAAATTCTTCGATTTCAATATTCCTTTAGCGTCAAATGCTTCATAAAATTATTATATAATGATAATTAAATACGTCGATTTTATATTAAATAATATTTTAAAAATAATCATTTACAAAGATAACATAAACAAAAATTAAATTTGAAACCAACGTTGAACTTCATAAAATGATCATTTATATGATGCATCTTGTCTCAATTAATAAAAAACTCGTTCATTAAAAAGAATAACTAGTCATTTCCTTACTTACCGATATACTCTAGAAAACTATGCAATGTGGTTCAAGAAATATATTTTTCAACATTTTCGCGTTTTTAATGTTTTGTTAAATACCCATATATGATAAGGATCAAGTTTTATTTAAATAAAAGCATTTTATTGATTAATTTGAATTTTATCATAAAACAAATAACTCAAATTTGATAAACAAATTTTCTTCAGAGACAAAATTAAATATTGTTTTCATACATTTCATAAATATGTATTCGATATATATATATATATATATATATATATATATATATACTAATTAATTAATTAATTAATTAATCTACTAATTTATTTATATATTAATTTATATAATTCATATAATTTATATATTATGTTAATTCAGTATTTGGGTACATAAAAAATTAATATATCAGTTTATCTTAAGTAATCTATAATAATAATATTGACAGTGAATAATAATTCGAAATTTTAAGTATTTTTCGTTTGAATACACTTTAAAGTCATCTGATATCCACAGTAATACAAATTCATTTTTTTAGAATTTGTTTTTAAGTCGACCTTGTTTCTACAACCTTTATATTCTAACCGTCTATAATCACAGATATGAAATCAAAATCTATTCGTTCAACAACGTATTTTCAACAATAATTTACAGTTCTCTTAAAATTAAACGAAACGAGAAAATATTTTTTAACATTGCCGTGATTGCGATCGTATTTTAATAAAAATTTAGTGATTAAACATTACGTATCTGGAATAAAGCTTTTTAATTTTTAATGTTTTTCCCGGCCCCTCTTTACCAGGTCTTTACGGAAATTTTCGGAGCCGATTGTGACGTTGGATTCGCGTATCATTTCAAAGCACCCTTACTGTCCATCATGTCTAGCTCGCATCTGCCATGGAGCTACGATCGAGTGGGCGGACCAGACAATCCATCTTATATACCGACGATCGTAACAAGAGTGGCCGGGAAGATGAATTTCAAAGAGCGCATGATCAACACGCTGTATTACGTTTTCTTCAAATTGGCGTGGAAATATTTTAGCGAATGGCCAGCCGACAAGTTGCTGAAAGAAAATTTTGGACCAAACACGCCTTACATTAATGACATTGTCTACAACACTTCAATGGTTTTCGTTAACGGACATTTTTCGTTGGATGGGCCGCGTCCTCTGGTTCCAAATATGGTGGAAATTGGCGGGGTACACATCAAAGACCCTAAACCCATACCCCAGGTATTTACCTATTTTGTCGTTTATCATTGAGGTAATATATATACGCCGCAATCTTATAGCAGGAATAAATGAAACAACAAAACTACCACTACGTTGTCCCTCTAGTGAAGGTATTCTCGTATTGTTCTCGTTTATTCGCAGACCTAGTGGAGCTAGATTAGCGAGAATTGGTAAGCACTTTGTTTCCGTGGATCTAATTGTTCCTGTTATAATTCACATAATTTGACGAAATTGAATGTCTACTTTTACGCAATAAACGCTTCTCGGCCAAACAGGCAAGCAATACTCCATCACGCTATACACTAAAGCAATAGCAGATGTACGAAGGATAGCTACATTAGTCCAAGCAAATTCCAGCTGTTTTCGTATTTATGTTCATTCTGGTTTTAATTCTATTTTTCATACCCTCAATGTGCTGCTTATAAGTAAGGGATCTATCGATTTTGATTACTAGATACCTTGGGTGTTCTTCATTTTGTATTCCGATAAACCATAAAAATATTCCTCCTATTTTTTTCTTTGCGCTGAAAACGATCTTCGATGCCTGTGATTAGTAATAACGTTTTGTCACAATAACTTCTATTTTTTCTAAATCCCGTTTATTCTACAGACAACTAATTCTTAATTATTATTTGGATACGGGCAAGCAGAAATCTTTCGAATAATTTATCTAAAATATCCATTGTCGTAAAACACAAGCCCGATAATGTGGAACTTCCCTATTTGCCCGATTCGAATATACCTTCTTCTTTAGCGACAAATATTAGAAAGGCGTGATTTAGGAGTGACCAATTAGTTCTAAACATTTTCATTCTCAGTTAGGTGACCCCATTCTGTACTATGCAAAGTAATATCGCCAATAAATATATCCGGATGTTGGTAACACATTATTCCATTTACATAAAGGGGGCTTATAAACATTGTAAATTGTTAGGTATCCAGATTATACTCCTATTGAATATTCGTTACATTCAACGCGCTTTACTAGCTGTTGGTCAACATGTTGGTTTATATACATACATAGCTTTATTGTGTCTAATGTAATCAATCAAGTGAAATCCAAGTACCCGTAATCGTTTTGTTTCATATTCCGGTACATGTATTTTTTAAAAAGTTAAAATATCTACGTTCTTGAACATTGCGCCTAAAATATTCGCTTTTGATCGTATTAACCTTTCCATATTAATCTTTACTGTTCTATATTTCCATTCGAGTTTTGAGCACTTAGGTAAGAATTTGTGTTTTTATCCGGACTATTAACGAATTCATATATTTCTTGATTTTATTCTTTTTGTGTTAATTTTTTTATTTATTATTTATCGTGCAGCAGATATGCTTGTAAAATAGTCCTTAGAAGGGCTTTTTATGCCAAAATAACCGAAAAATCCAAAGATGTTTGTTTACCAGTTTGGCGCAGTTTCATTTCGTGATACCATGATTAAATATCAATATAATTTCTATGAAAAGCACTACCCACAAAAGAAATCTCAAGAAAATTAATAATAATTAATAATATTAATAATAAATTATTAATAACTGATTTAACTTAAATTATTTCAAATATCTAATAACACGCGTTCGTATTTTTAATCAATGTTTTCGTCTACTCCACCAATTAATAAGCTTAATAAATATACAAAACTACAAACTTGACTTTTTATTATTCTAAAAATTACTACTAATGTGTAGTGCATTTAAAATCTTTAACACCAATCGTACATAAAGATTTTAAGTAAAAATTTCGCACTCCACAACTCTAAAACGTTTCCTATTTCTTCAATAATACCCTACATTTAAACAATTATAAATACAATATACAAACAAGTAATATCACAAACGCCTATTTACCCACTTTTTTACTTCCTACAACTCCACTGAATTCCAAACTCTTATCAAACCTTATATTATCTCAACTCCCGAATAATAATTCCAAAAAATGTTTAAAAAGGTATTACATTATAACTTGTTGAATCGATAGTAAAAATAATAAAAAAACCCAATAAATTTCAGTATTATTACGGGGTAAAACATCAAAATTTTTCCAAGATTTTCCATTCATATTAACCTAAATATTACGATATATCTGACAAATAACAATTTAAAAAACTCTTGTATCTATCTTCTTGTATAATTATATGAATAACACTAAACCAATTGTCCAAATCGCACTTAAGATTAAAAAAACAAATTAATAATGAACACTTCATTAGTGATATTAGACCTAGATATAATTTTAAGTAAATTAGGTCAAATTAATACACTTTAGACTATAGGACTTTGGAATTCTGTACTCATAATATTTCTAATTAACAAAGGAAACTATATATATATATATATATAACTATATGTTTTTAAACACAAAATAAATATGATAAAAATGAATATGTTCGTACAATATATATATATATATATATATTACGAGTTCTATTTTTTCCGGTTTATAAATATATTAAAAAATATAATAAACACTAAAACAATTCTCTATAATTAGAAACAAGTAAACATAGTATAACTCTCATTGTAATCTAGTTTTAATATTATTTTATAAACACCCAAATAATATGTAGTAAATATTACATACCTTATTTTCGTCATCATTTTATGTTTTTATCTTTCCATTAGAAAAACAAAAATATGACTATGCAAATTAATATTAATTATTTTCTGAGAAATCAGACACTGTTTTATATTTACGAGAAATCAATATTATTAATTCGGTATCAATATAACAAATATGAAATAATATATATTATATAACATTAATACATATATTAAATTACTTCGTGTATTTTTGAAACCCATTGATAATTTGTCATACATTTTAGTTAAATCGATAAAATTAGTATACAAATAAATCAACACTAAATTTCATTAGTTTTCTATTAAAAGTTATCTTTCTAAATCATATATTAGTTATTATATATATATATACATATATATACATATATACATATATATATAATCATAAATTATTATCTATATGAGCGTTTTGAGATGTAAATACACACACACTATAATACAATTCAGATGTATAGTGATTTAATTACCAAACACATAATAAATAAATCACAATATTCTACGCATTAGACAAAATTGAAATAATTATAATTTGATTTTTTTAACAATATATATTTTCACTTTTCTCCTCGTGTATACTAAGTAATTTAAATGTATACATATTACCAATTCTATAATGTTAAAACTATTTTAAATCGATAATTACGTCTATCAATAATTATTTGATTTTTATTCTAATAAAAATGTTTTTTTTTGTCACAATAAAAATAAATGGTGGTATAAGATATTTATAAGTAAATGCAGATAAATATTCGTTGAAAGATGTAATCTCTTTAAACTAATATCTAGAATTCTTTTTAATAGGACATATTGAAATTCATCGAAGATTCGCCAAATGGAGTGATGTTTTTCACGTTTGGTTCTTTGATTCGAATATCTTCGCTACCGAAACATGTACTGCAAACATTTAAAGATGTTTTCTCAAAACTACCCATCAGAGTATTATGGAAATATGAAGAAGAGATGCCCGATAAGCCCGACAATGTGTTTATAAGCAAATGGATGCCACAGAGAGATATTTTGAGTACGAAATTATTAACTGATCACATTATATTATAAACACACTATGTATTTTAATCGAAAACACAATGTCGTTTATTAACTGAAATTAATTTTTGATTTTAGCTCATCCGAAAGTCCGTCTGTTCATGACCCATGGTGGATTCTTAGGTATATTAGAAGCGGTACATTCGGGAATACCTGTCATAGGCATTCCATTTTTCTTCGACCAACCAAGAAATATATTAAAACTAGTCGAACAAGGGTGCGGAATTCTATACGAGTACGAAACAATGACAGAAGAAACACTATACGACGCCATTACCTCTATAATTAACAATAACAGGTAAAATTATAAGAAAAATGATAATTTAGGCATTTATTTTATTTAAAAAAACAATTAGTAAACTAATTGTTTTTTTAAATACTAAAGTATGTTTCAAACAGAAAAATAAATTGTATTTTTATTTGTATTATTATTATAATACAAAAACATAATTTATATTTAAGAACGCATATGCCACTTAATTCTTTCTAATATACATTATAAAAATTGTAGTTAACGTGAACCTTATATCTACATAATTCAAATTATTAAACGTATTCAACATAATCTTTGCTCATCAATAGTTTTAATTATTTATCAAATTGATATTTGTATTTCAGTTACACAATAAACGCGAAAAAACTATCAAACCGATTTAAAGACAGACCATCGAGTCCAATAGAATCTGCCGTATATTGGACAGAATATGTGATAAGACACAAAGGGGCAAAACACTTGAGGACCGCGGCCGTCGGAATGCCTTGGTGGAAGTATTATTTAGTTGATGTCATCAGTTTTATTTTATTAGTCACTTTCGTTGTATTATATACGATTTATTTTGTTTTCAAAGTCATTGTTAAGAAATTATTTAAAAAAATTGTACCCAAGAAAAAAGAAAAGAAGAATTGATAAACTTTTGATTATATATTACATTAGTTGTACCAGAATTATACGATAAAATAAAATAAATATTTTGTCATCACTTTGTAACTTCTATCGAATATGAGCTAAAATAATTGTCGACTCTGTTCATACTCTAAAACTAGTATTTATTACCCAATTCATAATATTTTATCAACGATTTAACCGTTGATCTGTCAATTTATAAATCTGTTTGCCCTTAACTTGTAACAATAAGAACTATTATTACGCATACATCTACATAATATTATTATTATTGTGACCTTAATTGATTTAACCTTGTGTACAATTTTTTACTTAATCGAAATAAAAATATTCTAATTAAATATTAACCAACCATATTCGTTAAATCATATATTATTCAATCGCATACCTATAATAATATAGGTATGTATTAAATTTTTGATTACTTTTAAAATTAAAATAATTGTGTAAAATCTACAATAGTAGTTACGAAATATATATAATTTTATAACTAACGAGTTTAGAGAAACCTCTAAACGTTTCCACTGCTTTCCAGTATTTTCAAATACTGGAAAGTTTCTTCGTTTGGATTTCATCATACTATTTCATTAATTTTTTCAACATTTCCTCATTCTGCCTCCGGCACTCTTTTTTAATCATTGCTTGATGTTTCTTGAACATTTCATCTCCACATCTAAACTGTACCTATAAACGCGTATAACACGCCATACTTAATTTTTCTTTGAATAATAATTCAATCCTGATCATCATGCATATGTAATATATATATATATAATATGGATACTAAGCGAAAACTTATTAATATTTTAATTCCATTAATTTAAATCGTTTAGATTTTATTCGCCATTGTACGTTAAATCATAAAAATGAATAATGTAGAGATCCAAAAAATACTTACATACGACTGACAAGGAAAGACAACAATTTAATATTTGTTATTTTATTACAATTCCATTTGACATGGAAAATGAATACTGTGGCACTATAATTGAGCGATATTTTTAAACTTTTATAAAAATATAGTTTGAACCTCTAACCGCCCAATATTGCCGAATTCACGCTGCCTTCATTAAAAATTGAAATTTTAAAGTAATACGTTCTTTCAACGTTTTATTTTGTACCATAAGCTAGTAATGAACCAGTAAATTTTTAACGGTACTACTATTTTAGCTATAAAACTAAAATAACTGTTCAAAACGTCGCAAAATTAAAAATAATTTGTATTGTTACTTCATTTTTATACATAATATTAATAAAAATTCTATTTGGATTAATCTATTTTCAACGTAGTGTGAGTGAACAACATGCTATCATCTGTACTTAGTCTAAAATATGGATAGAATGTTAATATAGTCGCATATATCCATATTTACATTTCTACCTTCCATTATTAAAGCTGTATACAGATTACTGGTAAAAATAATCGAGTATATTAATGAATATTATTCAACTTTTATTACGAATGTACGCGTTGGCAGCTTGGATAACCAAGAGCACACGGCCCTCGTGCGTTGTCGTTGAAGTTCAAACTTACGTTTTCATCAAGCATTTATAAATTTTGTAAAAAAATTAATGGTCACGAACATATAAATCGGTCAAAATGTATTTTTTTATATATATTAATCGTAGTAGTATAGCTTGAGTTCTTAATAAATTTGAATTTTGTTTTCACCAGTGGCAAGAACTAACTATATCACAGCTTTAATATAAATAAACCTTTAAGTCCCTACAATTATAAAATCGGTACAAAAATCGGAAAAACAAGAATTTTATTTTATTGTGGTATAAATGGTTTTTAAAACACCTACTATTATTTGTTTTCAACTGATACAGACTAATTTGTACTCCTCGATAGATCTAAAAAATAGCATTTCAACGGCCCTACTTTAATAACTATAAAACTAAAATGCAAATCCTAAAAGTAGCTGAATAAATTTTAGCAAATTAATTAAAAAATATTTGTAAAAATTTCTAGTATGAAGTTAAGTTGCTACGTGTAGTTAGCTCTTGCAAGTGATTATTTTTTTTTTTACGAACAAGGGTAAGTATGGAAATTTTAAAAATATCCGTGCGAACAATACAAATTAATTGCAAAATATTTATAAAGGTTGAAATTCCTAAGATAAAATTAGTGGATTAACTTCACGAATGTCTTAGTCCAAGAACTGTTGATTAATTAAAGCCCAATGATTAAAGTTAATCTTACCATTAACCAGCCTTCGGATATGATTTTTAACAAATTATACATACATTTTGCTTCCGCGTTGTCTTTTAAATTCTATTGTATTGTGAGCGCTAATGTCCCACTAAACTTATTGAGAATATCGTGCATGTTGGAAAACGAGTTTTCTCTTTTTTCTATGAAATGTATAATTACTACTTTTTTTGTTTTTACAATTTTTCTAAAATAAAACAAACGTTTATTATACAATTAATTCAAATTCCGGTGGATGCTGTAAGTGTCATCTAATATCATGTACATTTAAAATTATTTTAAATTTCTGCATTTAGTTCATATTAGTCAATATAATTCATAAATTGTGTATAATATATACTCACTAAGTTCTTCATCTTCATTCAATTTTTCATTCAACATTTTAAATTCGGTACATTCAATTATTTTTAACTCTTTTTCTTGTTTTTGAACTACTTCTTTTTATTGTATTTGTTAATATAATTCTTTTCAAAATAGTTGTCACCTTACCAAACACATACGATTTTCAAGAGCCTAAATAATAAAAAGAGTATAATAAATCTATGGCAATTAAATTCGGTATTTCAGACCAAATTTTCAATTTTTATCAGTAATATATTACAAATATATAGTCTATCAAAAATATAAGGTTCTGTTACTTCCTCAAGAGTAAAAAATTAATTTTAAAATATCTTAATAATAACGATTTAATATAAAATATCGGGTGACCGAGCTTTGCTCGGTATTTTTTTTTTGGTAAATCGTGTTTTGTGGAAATTATATTTAGATACGAATTACATACTAATGAAATATAAATAATATTTTTCGATCTTACCGACATAATAATATAATAATATGTTATATATTATTAACAATAACATTACTATGTCGGTAAAGCAATAAATAAAAACAAAAAATAGTATTACTACTCGCCCACAGATGTCAGTTTATATATTTTTTTACCGAATTCATTAGTCATTTTTTGGTCATTTTTTCGTGTTTTTTTAGAAAATATTTTATCCCAATAATTTTTCTCATAAAAGAAGGAACTTGAAAAAAAGAGGGTAAAAAAAAATCGGACTGGACTCATCTGGATTCGAACCGGAGTCTTCTTCCTAGCTTAGGGACCGTTCGATTTACCAGCTGAGTTGCTCCCGACTTGTGGATGGTGGTGAAATTTGCCTTCGTATTCTAATAATATTGTAGCAGTTTTTCATTGCCTCAAAACACGGATAAAACGACGTTTTCTAAAAATAAAACCTAACTAGATCGATTTATCGTCCCCGAAACTCCCTGCATAATAAATCTCATAAAAATCGTTGGAGCCGTTTCTGAGATTCAGATATTATATATATACAAGAATTGCTCGTTTAAAGGTATTAGATTGTAAATCTAATTATACCAAACGCAAGATCATCGCCGTGCACATATTTGGTCTAACATTTGAATCTCTACAACATTTTTTGCGATTTTTACGAATTTTTTCTTTTATAAAATTTATATAGCAAAAAGTGAAATTTCGAACATACATAACTCCGTCAATTCTTAACCGATTCGCGTTTTGTTTACGTCATTGGATTTGTCTCGTAGAGATCTAGAATTTGAATCCCCTCTCAAGAGTCTACAACAATTACAACTGGTTGAAAAAAAGTGAAATTTGAGGGCGATAAATTGATCTAGCTAGGTTTCATTTTTAGAAAATGTCGTTTTATCCGTGCTCAAAAAAAAATACCAAGCAAAGCTCAGTCACCCGATATTATATATATATATATACACACAAGAATTATTCGTTTAAAGGTATTAGATAATTTAATATTACAATTTCGAAGAACGAAATAGCTCGGTGAACTAATCCATTGTAAAATAATAAAAAATCTTCGTTTGTAAAAAATCCTATCTCTTCAGTAAAATTAAATGTATTTCACATTTTACTATAAATATATTAGACGTTGGATCAATTAATAATGGTAGGTTATATGTACTTAACAATAATACATTTTTATTATTAACTATTAATGAAATCGATATTTCACTATTATTTAATGCCTTAAGTATATTCTTTTAACGTAAAAATTATTCTTATTTTTTAAGTTACTTTCCAAAATTTTTTTTGGGATTAATTTTTGCACAATTATTATCTTTATAAACAAATATATTATAAACACAATACTACTGATAACGATAGAAAAATGTTATTATTATTAATTCTTTAAGATCAGTTATTTCCTCCTTCTATCAAATGCACCACTAGTAACATCAAATTTTGTAGGACAGATTTCATACTATGTGATATAATCTTCAATTGAGATCCAACAGTTACAGTTTTACTTTTTAAAAAAAAAACAATTGTGTTCTTTTAAAATTGTTCTTTCATACCAAGTTTATAATTTGTAAAATTATATGCTATTCAATTTTTGAGTTTATCACTAACATATGAATCCAATTAAAAAATAAAGACTAATTCATATAACAACGTTCTATGAATAAAAGTTTTTAAAAACATTTGCTGAATATTAAAATGAAGATAAAACATCTACTTTAATATTTTTCATAGATTTTATAATAAAATAATAATGTATTAATGTCAATTATTTTAGTTATTTTTGTTTTTTCAACTGTATCTAAACTCAAAAATAGTAGTATAGCTATTACTTTTTTTTAAAATAATATGTATTTATCGAAAAATCTAAATTATAAATACAGCATAAATATACACAAAATTAAATAAGATAATAAGTAGACAGGAAATAACTATTTCAAGGATGGAACTATGTAACAATATCCGGAAAAAGGAAGTTTAGACAGTTAAATCGTTTTTAAATAATAAATACATGCAGGTATATTATGGAACTCCTTTTACTATGCCATCGTTTACCTAAACCATAAAATGATAAGACTTTCAAAATTCTAACACAACATTTACACAAAAAATTCGAACAGGTCGTCGGGTAAAATACTTAAAATTAAACGTGTCTGTTATCGGGGTTATGTTGAAAAGTTGTATTGCGCCAGCGTTGTTTGAACAGGTGTGCTCTACTAATCGAACCTAATATACAATTTCAACTAGGTAAGTTTATAATATATTTTTGCGATAATTTTATCATACTTATATTAAAATTACAATATAACGATTATTTCATTAACGAACATCAGTTCTTAAATAGATTATGAAAACTTTTTTCTAAACATAATTTTGTTTTTAATCGCGTCATACTATAGAAATTAACTAATAAACTAACCCATTTAAGTTTTAATTAAAATAACAATTGTTTTAAATAAACATAATTATAAAACGTTTAAATAAAAACATTTCTATACAATTTCAATAATAAGTTTTAATAACCATCCAAGACAATTACATTTTCGTATTATTCAATTATGGCCAAATAGGTTGATAGAACAGTTAGCCGAATTTAACTTATGACAAAAAAATTTTAATTAAACTACAGGTATATTTATAATTATATATAATATAGTTAATTATAGTTAATTCACTTTTACAACTATAATACCACTTAACAAATCAATCGATATATTTAAAAATTATAATCCGATTGATTTTATATTAGTTGTTAGACAATAATTTAAACATCAATAAATGATACGCGTTTATACTAGAAAAATTAATGTGTTAATTATATATTTAATAATTCGTTAAAATTAATTTAATATTTTTTATGGAGGAATCCTATTAAAAATTTGACCCATTATTCCCGTGTGACGAACAAAGGAGTTCTATTTTTGTCCAATTATTTAAAATAATTAAAAGACGCTTATATTTATTTTAAAAACGTACTTAAATTACACATTACTTATTACAATTCAAAAAAATGACAATATCATTTTAAAAGATTCTAATAACTGAATTACCGTAAATATCAATTCAGATAATTATCGAAGTTAAATATAATATCTAGAAACATTAAAGTCACGTAATGGAACTTAAAAACTAAAATATTTAAAAATTGAATTACAATTCTAATCAAAAATACGATTTATAAAACTAAACCAAATAATAATAATAACTAATGTATATTATTTTAAAGAAATAATATAAAATTGTATTAATCCGGTATATTATATTACGCGCCTAATTGTTGCGTATAATATGCGTAATGTATAAAACTTAATTCTCGATAATGATAAAAAGGAGAAGGGATCTCTTATACTCAGCATTACCTCCCGCTACATATAGTTCAATACTGATAATAGTTACGTATTGATACGGACGATTGAATACAAACTAAAATTAAACACATCAAAATAAATCGTTTCGTTAACGAAAAATCCTTATTTCGGCATAATAATTGTAATTTTTTTTAACCCACACTAACCCGTTCTTATAGTATTTAATAACAATAAATTGAAGTACGTGTTGTACTTCACGTTTTAACGTTATTACGGATATTCATTTAACGTTATATTAAAATATTAAGATATTATTTGCTCTAATCCTACTAATGCGTAAACAATAGTGTACGCATAACTGTAATATTAACAACGATAATTTCGAATATAAAAACTCGAGCAATCTTCATATATGTCCAAACAAATGATACGATACATTACCCAGCACACTACGCTAACACTGTAATCAAAATGTTTTAATCTAACGATAATAGCGTACGAATAAAACAACTTAGCCAGCATAAAATGCATTATAAACCGTATAATTATATAAGGCGCTGTATAAAATTAAAATACTACACGCTCTATTAGATTATGTAACCGTACTATAATTTGAAACATAGTGGTGTGTAACGTTAAATTGATAACAATAGAAAACGGCACCTTAATTATAGCTCTCTTGAACAGTCTCTACTGTGTACTCATCCACACAACTATACGCGTTCGCGACTCACTCAACTGCGTGACGCTATCCGTTATCATCTTCGCCCGTCTATGTTTTCGTAATACTATAATAGGTGGGGATGCGCCTTTACATCTATCCCGACATTTTAATATTCTCACGTCACGTATTAAACCCAATAGTTAAACGTTTATCATTCACTATTATAGCGTTCGATTATAATTTAAGTGATAATAATATTGTTTAGATAAATGTAATTCTATCGGTATAACATTACTAACGGTGTGTATTTATATATATGATACCCGAGTATTTAATACATCGATCGTTCTTAAACTCGATCGCGATTATTTTATGAGAGCACGTGAGACACAACCTGTGCTATTAATAGATAATCAACCTACAACACGTTAACGTTCGAATATAATAGGTATGTACAATTTAATACGTTAATCCGATATATAGCTGATATTGTTTAAGGATAAATTATTATAAAAGTAGAAAACAATACAGCTTGACGTTTAAATATACGTTTCGTTAAAATAATTCAAACGAAGGACTTCCCCCACAGACGTTTACTGAGAGTATTAATTTTAGATGATTGGTGAAACCGGACATAGGGAAGGTTCTAGACGTTCACTGAGACTTTTTTACGCTTTTTCAAAAAGCTCTGGTAATTATTTTCGTTATAAGGACTATAATGGTCATGAATCGAATGTTCGAAAATGAAGCTACGGAGCTATTATATATTACAGCTAATTTATTCGATCTGATTCTGATCCGACATACTTATCGGAATGGTCGAAAGAAAATTACGAATATTATATCGATTCCATTTTACCCAGTAAATTTATCGCGAATTGTTCGCTGTTACAATTATGTTTTAATTCAGACGTCTTAAATCGTTTTAAAATAAAATTCGAACGTGTTGAATAAGTTTTCGGAAATACTTTTAAAAATTGTTGAAAATGTATCTAGTTTTGCGTAATATGTTTCCCTTGTCACACTTCGCATACCCAAAATAGTCTAAAACTTTCCCGCAGATCTTTTCGCTTACTCCATAATTATTCACTCTCCGTCCGACTTAGAACTTATAAATCGCATACAATTTCATTACGTTCTCGTCAACGTCACGCGACTAAATATACATCTACATAACGTTACCTTAAAAACACTGTCCTTATTTCTTAGAAAGATATCGATCCACGTACGTTGATTAACGATAGTCACAAGTAAAAACACTTTGTATTATTCGGATGAACAATGTACGTATACACGACCTAACACATTGGTCGAATGTAAATTGAGATGTCCTTCCATCACTTTACCTTGTTTACGACGTTAAAACTTTCACTAATGCACTCCATGTGTAGTATATTAGCATTTTAGAGTAAAGTAACGTTTTTGCAAACATATCATCCCGACACAATGTGAAAAATGCAATTAACGTTGTAGACCAAGCATGTCAAACTCAAAATATTAAACTGGCCCCAAATATATTGAATAGTTTATTACGCGGGCCGCACATTAAAAATGTATCGTAAAGAAAACATTTTATATATTATTTTTACAATTAACAAGTTGAGCGCCATGTGGGTTTTGTGAAGTTTTTTCCAATGTTGCCACGAAACCCACATTTTGTTCTCAATGAATTTTTGAGAACCATATTTGAGTCTCACTAATACAATACTTTTATTAAATAATATTGAAAATTGAAAATATTTCCAAAACCCTAGCCGTATCCAAAAAAAATCCTATATACCAAATTTCATAGAAATCGGTTGTATAGTACAAGAATGCATAAGAAACAAACAAAAAGAAACAATTATACAAAAATTCATTTATACATATATATGTATGTATGAATTAATAAAATGAAATAATGTTAAGTTACCATAATAATAATTAAAAAGTATATTAATAATAACGTATTTTTATTTATTTTATATTTTATTTTAAATATTTAAATAATATTTTATCATTAATAAAATGTTAGTCAATTCCCGACTTTAGGTAATTGGAATAACAGATATTCTAACAATTTATAAATATAAATAATTTTTTTACGTATATACTTTTATATGTAACAAAAATGTCTTTAAATGGTAATTTTCTGCTTAGTTGCTAGTTCCTCACATTTTAAACGTTTTTTGAGACCGTTTTACTAAGTAATACATTACATTCACGTACACAATTATAATTAATACGTATTTAATTTTATAAGTTTAAACAGGATTTCAATCTATTGAGGGCACCTGTGCGCGAGATCAATTATTTAAAACAAAAAAATTTTTAAAAAATCGTTACTGTGTAAAAATATCGTATCAACGAGTTGACAATGTCGTGATAGTATTATAATGATGTACACAATACCTAATTTTATAACATCGATGGTTATCGATAATTTTAATACGAGTATTTAATGAGTAGGAACAATGTGGCGCACGCTTGTATGTATGTGTGTGTGTGTGTTTGTTGTGTGACAATGTACGCAAGTAAAAATATCGTAAAATTTCGATAGCACTAACTCGCCGCAGTTTAGACGCGTGGCATAGTTCAGGCTGCAAGTTGCGAGTTGCGTGTGTGTAAAATCGCACGCTCGACAGATGTTTTCGTTGGTTTTTATTTTTATTTTATTATTATAATTTTTTTCGCGTTTCATTTTCCCCACCGCGAGCAGTACGACACTGCGATGCGACAACGCTCACGTATTAATTTTGTTACTTTTGACACGTTCCCCGTTTCTCAATCGTCTCCACGAATTCGTTACGAATACCGGCGAACACAAAAATATTACGCAAAGTACGAGTTAAAAAGATTACAGAATTCGAAACCCGTTCTAAGGAAGGGACGTGTATTTTTCAGCGATCGCGCGTGCCACACGAACGACGACGGCCGTCCGGGACAAACAGGTACCTATCCGATACGATCATTATTACATTTCATTTTTCTTCTTTTGATATTTTTGCACAATAATAATAACAATCATATATCAGAAACCTTCGTATTTTCATAACTCGAATGTCTTCGGTCTACATCGCGTTATTATTTTAAATCATTGTTTTATACGCGATACATTTTACACTTGGATGGAAGATTGAAATAGTCGTAATATTAACTATTATTATATACGATGAGGAATTCTCCTTTTTGTTTATTACAATTTAATAGTCGTAGAGAACTAACACGGTTTAGATATTCATTAGACTAATACGTTTACTAATTATTTTTTATTTTCGGATTTTTCATTCGACAGTATTTTGTATTTCAATCTTTAACAAATTTCCGTCAACCCTTTAAAAACGACATTATATTTTAGAGTAATTATTGTTCCACCAACTGCTATTATTTGACACCACGATACAATGTGTATTCGATTTTTTTCATTATAACCACGCGCGTTTAAACATATTAAACTCGAGTAGGTGTGTATCTCTGTCAAAATTAATATAATAATTCTCTCGTCTTACCAATTACAATCGTCGTAAATATACGTTAATTACTAGGTCAGAGAAATTGTATGGGATTTATATTATTTTTCCAACGTGTTTAATTTTATAACAACGAAGCTCGTTTAATCAGTCGTGTTCGATTTCGCTCTAGCGTTCGTTGTAATAAAGTTATAAAATTCTTTGAAATGGTGGGGAAAAGCGATATCCCCACCAGTTCTATTAGTGCAAACCGCGCTAAAAGCATTACACGATTAACAAACGAAACAATATGTTTGTGATAGGTTTGCTCGAACGCATTTCATCTGCGACCGAAACACGACCAATTTTTTAACATTTTTGTCCACCTACGTACTGTACGAATATAGCCATCTGAATCATATTTCTTCTAAAATATCTTACGAATTTCGGCATTATTTTTGTTCCGATCCAAAAGATAACCGACCGCATTTCAATTTGGATAAAATCGTGCAAGACGTCTCCCATCGTTACAATCTATAAAAACGCACTGATTGTAGTTATAGACGCTCGGTTTGCATTAGCATAAGTGGTAGTAGTATCGCTTTCCCCTAACACATCATCGTTGGAGTGTTAAGTAAAAACGCTCCTTCTATTACGACGAAAGCTAGAACGAAATCAGACACAACTTGTTAAACAACCCTCGTAGATACGCTATAATCCGATTCATAATCGAAAACACGTATATTATATAATTATATTTTTTTTCACAAATTAGTAATTTAAAATAAAAAACAGGTTTTTAATTATTTTAACTCGTAAAATTTAAAAGTCGATCAAAATTCAAATTTTCGTGCATGTATTTACGATATTTTTTGCTCTTATGAGTTCTCATATCTATGAATGACTAATAATTCATACTCAAATATTCGTTTCTTATATAAAAAAATAATGTATTATTAATTACATATCCTGAAGTATTCACATTAATATAATTTTACTTTAGTACAAAAATAATATATATTTTAAATCCCTTGTATGAATTATGGATTTATAGCAAAGCAACAATTATTTTTTTGTATAGAAATTGCATTTGCTTTGTTAAGTATAGAATATTTATAAAAAATTATAACTAATGTTTTAACTCTAAAATAAGATCACTTAAATATTTAATTATTCGACTGTATTTTTTTTTTATTCTTTTATTGAAACTGGTGTGCAATTAGTTTCATTGGACTATTTAAAAATAGAAAATCGATGGGTCTAATACAGTACACTTATTAATTTCGTAATTAATCATTTATTTTTGGCATATTGAACAAGTTGTTTACTAACCACTAAAATAATTTAAAGGCGAAAAAGCGCGTTCTTATTTTTTAATTTATTACAAATATTATAGATACATATTTTAAGCTATGGAAAGATATATTTTTGATTATTTAGTATACTTACCAACGAAAGCTTTATTCTATAATATAAGAAGTTAATAGATAAAAAGATTATACAATGTAATAAAAATGAATGATAATACTGTAGACACTTCTTTTTGAATTTTAATCCATTCAGATTATCAAATTAAGTAAACAATTAACATATATTAATTCTCAGCATATAATCGTACATTCTTTCCCGTTTACACGACTAAAAATGATTAACGTATATTTATTTAATAATTCCTAAGCTTTCAATACATATAAATTGCTTAATCATAGAAGCGCATATCTCTTACGTTTTCACAATTGAATAAGACACTTGTTAAATTTGTAATGGAATTTTCGACGTTACGTGTTACACGATTAATACGACGAATATTTTTGAGAAATTCGTTATAATTAAAATTATTACCCTGCGTGCGAATACAAAACCCAACGAATTCCTGGATGAGTTTCGATCGACTTATTTATGTGAATACGTGTATTAATGCGGACGTCGCTTTTAAAATGATATTTCGGGATTTATCAACCCGCAAGTAAGTCTAGGCGTCATACGTGCAAATCAATAGGAAGCCGCCCGGTCTTTTAATAAAATGATTACAGCCGTATGTAAAGTCCCGTTTCGTGTAAATATAGTAAAACGTGTCAGCAACATGCAAACAACTTCGATACTTATAGCGCAAATTCGTGGCGACGTTATATTAATTTGCCTAGATAGTTATCGGTAATTCAATACCGAAACCATAACATATACGTTGATACCTTGCTGATAAAAACTCGGTGCGATTTCTTCCTACATTATTAATCGATGGCGGACGTGCACTATAAGCACCGTTAAAACAAACGGGACGTAGTCATTTCTTTAAATCGCCAAATGAACCGATCACGGAGATATAATACTACGATTAATCGATAGAAATGTAAAAAACGCCCGCGTTTAATCAAAATATTAACGGGACCGTTTTAAATATTTAAGCCGTTTTAACGCCTTAAATACCGTTAAAACTCGCGACGTATTGTAGTCGATAACATAATAACTTTAGTAGTAGTTTACGATTGTTACTAATAATGTAAATACAATAAATAATTATAAATCGTACAACGCGTAAGTCATTTTAAACGTAAAACGTTCTTAGAAAAAAAAAAGTAAAACCGAGTACGTGCCATAACCTACAAATCATCAGTGGCATATTTAGGCCGGGGCCTTCAAGGTAAAAACCGAAATAATTTAACGAAATATAAAATTCGAAAAATAATTAGACGTACAACAGCGACATTTATCGTCGATTATATCCGTAATCAATTTTCTCAGCCGATCGTAGCCTGGTGGTTAAATATAAAAATAAAATATCTCGGGTTATAATATTACGTTGTTCACTGTAATTGCGTTACCATCGAGCAAGATAACTGCCGATGATCGTGGTAATTCTTGGGATTATTTATGGTCTTAATTCCTGATTATTACCGTATTGAATGTATTGAACTTTATGGTATTTATTTATGCAAACTTCGGCGATTAAATCGTGATTAGGTACGTTATATGTTCGCGTTATAAGTCGTAACATTCCCAATTTTAGTTATTTTTACTATTAAATTTATTATTAATGTCCAAACGTGTACATTTAAATGGAAGTTTAAAACGAGAATTAAGAAACAACACAATGAAAAAGTAAAATTTTTACCCGAATAAGTGAATTTTTTATATAAATGCTCCTAAAAATGTTTCAAATTTAAATGATGCGTTTATGAAATCTACATTTGAGCAAACGATTGATGTAGTAAGTCGACTAATTTTTCCTTTCAATAATAGTATTAATAAAATAAATGTAATATTAAATTGAAAATGATATATATTCAATCTCCTATTACCTTTTTTAAAAAAATATATTAAAAACGATTTAATTATACTTAATTTCAACCAGACTTTGTTTTGAATGAACGTATTTACATTTTCACGTAAGTTGACTGTCACCACAAAAGAGCAAACACCCAACGAAATAAGTAACGTTTTAGATAAAAACGTATTTATTTTCACATTATAGTTTAAAAAATATTTTAATAGACGTAGTCTGATTCATCTAGATCATAGGTCATTTAAAATTCTGATATTCAAGACAATTGTGAAATAACAAATAATTAAATTACGTGAATAATAAACACGAAAGCGAATATTCAATATCTTCAGATTTATTAAAAGCGATACATTTAATATACATAAGATAAAATTAGTATTATTATTAGAGGATCATATCAACTCAATGGTCCATTTTCAAAAACGTCGATAGCAAAAATCGCTCGTTATTATTAGTAAAATATGTTTTTTCTATTATTAGCGTTTACGAATAGCGTCGAACCATCACTATATAGTAATTTATTCATTATAATGAATTATCTGTATTTGAGGTTTTCGATGCTACGCTACTACTAAACATAATATTTTTGCGAATTTTTGAAAAAGTAAACAATAAAAGTTATGATTGTATTTGTCGTTAATTATAATACAATAAAATAATGTGTACGTACGTAAACAAACATTGATTTGTATCGGTTGGTGTTAATATTATCCATTTGTTTTATAACTAGATAATCTATAATTAAATTATTTTCGAAAAATATGGAATTCCCATATCTTTATATAGAAAAAGAGCGAGCCGTGGGTGCACATATTTATGCTTTGTTAAAGTTGTATAATTATTTCTAATTTAAAAGCGACGATTAATCATTGTATTCGAAAAATGATTCGAAACAAAACTGTTTATTATTATTCTTTGTGATTTCTGAAATTCAAGCTACACACTAAAAAAAAAAAATCAAAATGGGCAACTTCTTAAAACGATGTTAAAATATTATATATCTATTCAAGTGTCAGACTTATGTCTGAGTCATAGTAATGAAAATAATACACGTACAAAACGAATATTTTTGGAAATTTTATCGTTTTTTTTTTTTTGGAAATTTATAAGTATATTCTGTAATTTTTTTCTCGCTCATAAAACTACGATTGATAAAATGGAAAAACGTGTCTAATAAAATACCAACTAGGTACAATTTGCACACGGAAAAGTAACACATGTCGGAATCAACAGTACACTCCTACATAAAAGTGTTCAAAAATAAAAAAAAATTTAAAAAAAACACATTATTGGAAAAAACGATATATCCTTCGCTTCATTCAGAATCAAAAATAACAAAACCTAAGATTTTATACCTTAAAATAACGTATTATAATAATGAAATTGTAATAAAATATTTCAAAAATCATCTGGAGAATATACGATGGATATTAAGACAGCTCACGACCTGAAAACTGTTGATAAAATAAATAACTATAAAAGTTAATAGGAACATTTTACATTTTAACAACATGGATCATATTGTCAATACAGTCCTAAACCTCTTCATACAACTCAAAAAAATATTCTTTATATAATCGTAATTCTGTCATTTCTATTATCTCTAATCAGCTTTTAATACTATAGTTAACATTTCCTTGAAAAAAAATACGAATTTATATATATTATAGATACAAACTTCCGCGGTACTATTTATTGTACAATACTTTACATAACCTGTATACGAATTCTATTCACTATTTACTTATTTTATAATTCCTTTTCAATTAATTGTGTTATAATAATTACGCGTCTTCATTGACTTTATTAAATGAAAATAATTATTAAACTACACCGACGAATTAAATAATAACATTTAAATTTAAAAGCTAAAAACATATGTAATCGTTTAATATCTACGTGACTATGAATTATAAACATTATTATAAGGAATAAACGACAAAATCCGAAAACACAAACCGCTTATCAAATCAGATTAATGACTAAAGTACGTATCGTATTGGTTTAATAGGTATGTCGTAATACTATTTACAAATTATAAGTACTCTAAATCAATAACAGTTCGTCAAAAATTGTATACCTAACAATAATTAGTCATTCTGATTAGATCATACGTCGGTTTTTTTTGTCTGACACGAATAATATACGCTCTTAACCGACCGTCATCGTCGAATTTTCGTATTTTTTTCCATGTAGAATTTTATTAACTCTTAAAGGTTTAAGGTATATTATTGTGAACATAAAATGAAAAAACAATTTTTAAAGACGAGTAAAAAGTAAAATTAATATAATACACGATAATCTACAATTCGTGACAATCAAACGTTTTAATATTTTAGATTCCAAACGGCTCAAGGTGCAATAATACAAAAATGAATTAAATTATATTATATATATATGTATATAATAATTATATACATATATTATTGGTATTAATTTATTACATTACGTATATTATTATTATTAGTCCGTATTATCGATCACGGGGTAATACGAACAATATATATATAACATGTTATTTAGTGATCGATAATAATTGTCGTAAAAATGTAATATTGTTATTAGAAATTTAATCGGAATTCTCAATGAATCTCAGTAAATTTGATAAATCGATTATTATTTTAAAAACCTTTAATATTCAACCGCCACCAATAGAATAATATACTTATGTACTACACACTGTTTCAGTAGCGTGTATTTAATGGAACAGATCCGGGTGATTATATTTCACACCCTCCTAAAAAACCTCTCGTTTTTTAATTAAATAGAAACGTAATACTCGCTAGTTTCTGAAGCCTTAAATTAATCATTAAATTCAGATGTTATTGTCACGATAACGAATAAGATTGCGCCCATTTAGTTTATACCGTAAAGTAATTACTTCCAAATAATATATATTTTGGGATTGTAATTGCAATTATTTTGTCGGTCTAGGGATGCGATGAACGGATGGAGTAATGAATACAACTTATTGATTCGAATTTATAAGATCAATAATTATTAAAACAGTTTCCTAATATTTTATCGTACATTTATTGTTACAGTTCATTCGTTTAATTTAATAGGATCTACAGTTAGTTAGTAATATATATAGAGCCTATCCGTACTGATCGAATATAAATTATAAAACTCGGGTTCTCCATAAAATAATTGTACTTCGTAACGTGAAACTGAAAAATCGCAATATTTTACGCAAATTCTTATAATAATTATGTTATGACCCGAAATTATAATTATCCGTTATACGCGTAATAATATTTAACGTATATTTTTCTTTGGTCGTCATCAAATACGAATGTATATCGGTACCTTCCCCCTTCCGGCAAATATTCGTAAATATGCCGCCGCGCCGTGTGTGGCAGTAGCGCGCGTTTTCAACGAAGCGGCTTATAACTGTACAGATTGCGTGAGTATTGGTAGCACACGCGTCCACGTCCTCCACGTCACCACTACAATATGTGTACTCCCTTTCCAGTCGGTTCCAACGATAAATGAGACTATTTTTAAATCGCGCATTAATGTTGTTTCGTATAGGTATTATGAAAACATTTAATTATCGTATATTTATTATTGCGCTATCTATCTCGCTTTTAATTTTTTTTCAATTCACGTGAACAAAATCGAAACCTTGTATCATGTTTGACGTATAAATGCACGTAATATTGAACGAAGTAATACACATGCGTACAATTTGAAAACTAGACTATAGTGAACGCATAATATGTGCCACGACCGACATTTCTTAAGAGAGAAACCGAAGACAAATAAAGAATACGAGGTGAAAAATCGTATTTTTGTCATTGACATTAATCGGTGAATTAATATATTATCCGCAAATACCTAACGTATTAAATCCGTGTGTAGTTATCATTTTTAATAAGACAGAGCCGCGAGTGTTACGGATGATAACACAGTATAAAATATTAACTCTTATTGGTGATTGCAATAATGTTAACCATCGTGTTTAGTCGACATTTATTTGGCCGAAGTAATCGGTCGTTTAACCATAAATAATTAGTTGTCGTTTCCATTTTTATTTTCGATATTTTCTCGTTATTTCGGACGGAATTTTTTTAGTCAATACTATTGGTACAGACATGATAAAGAATAAATATTGTTACGGCTTAATTCGTATAACGTCATTTTTAATATTATAATATACATCGATATACGCGCGGTAACACGTTACATATAATGTTAGGTTTCTCTACATAATTATAGACAATGGATTATATATATATATACACACACACACACAAAATAGATATATAGATACATACCTTATATTACATATATTAATGTGGTAGAAGATATGTATGAAGGAGCGTGTACCAGTGTTCAAAAAACGGAAGGTTTTAAGGTAAGAGTAGGTATGCACCAAGGATCGACTTTAAGCCCTAACCTGTTCTCGATAGTAATGGATGAGGTTACAAAGGAAATACAGGGGAAGGTACCATGGTGAATGTTGTTTGCGAACTATATTGTGTTGATGGGAGAAAGCAGGAAGGAAGTTAATCAAAGACTCGACGTGTGGAAATTAGCTCTAGAAAGGAATGGATTAAGGATTAATAGAAGTAAGACAGAGTATATAGAGTATGAGTTTGGTGAAAGAGAACAAGTCGATGTAGCGAGGAGTGTAATGACAATAAACGGGGATGAGG
>JAIPRN010001386.1:0-47412 GCA_025469175.1 Geopemphigus sp. TES_GeoC_2020
CCCCCCCCCCCAAAAAAAAAAAAAAAAACTGGCCCACCATTACGGGTGGTTTTCGAAATTCGTCTGTTATCCGTCGACAATTCAAGCCCGGGGACACGGCTGGTAGCTGTAACACGTTTAGTTATAGCGACTCTCGCGATTTCGTGAGCGCGCGGCGTTTAGGGTAGAAATAATTCGTCGCGTTTTCGTACCGAGCGTTTCGACGCGCGGAAATTTCGAATTTTCTTAATAACGCGCTTATTGTTACGTCGTCGGACTCGTTAGGCGTTTTTTCCGTAATGTACAAAACGCGGGTTACGTAAAACCGACAGAAATATGTCGGTCACGGTTGAACGAGGACGCTCCACGTTTCGTTTAAAATCGACGTCGGATTATTATCGGACATTATACCGGGCGAACGGTACGAATTCGCGTCCGCCAACTTCGTCTCGTACGGTGCACCGTGCCTGGGGCCGGGGAGGTGTTACGGATAACGCGCGAGCCCCTCGGACAGTGTCGTTTAACGCTCAAATAGCAGCGTACGTTCGTCGGAGAAACAGGTTGACGAATTCCAATCGATGCCGTCGTCGTCACCGCGTCACGTCGCGTACCGGCCGCCGAGGAAACGTCGAATCACTAATTAACGCGGTCCGATCGTTAACGGCCGTGTCCGCGGGTCGTGATTAACGGCGACCGGGCTCCTGTTGGGTTTTTCTCGCGCGCCACCCACCCGAAATGTTTCCCGAATATTTCCGATTCGCCGGCTCGTCCGTTCGTTAAGCTAATACGGTACACGCGAGCCCCGACGTCGCTCGTCGATTAACTAACGCGAGCTACGCCGCCGCCACGGTCGTACACGGGCGTTCGTCCGACGACGGATTACGTGCGTAGCTTGACGACGCGTAAATGGTATCGGTGGGCAGGCCACGGCGTGGATGACCGGTGTTTCGGCGCCCGCCCTACCGCCGAACCCTTCGAACGTTTGCGACTCGTTAATTAACGAGCGCGGCGTTAAAAACGACGAAAGTATACGTAATGAGCTAAAACACGACGCGCGTTTGCGCGTTATTGTCTATATATATATATATACCGCGCGCGTGTCTATGTAGGAAACGCGTTGTTACGGAAAGACTAAAAAATGTTTTAGTTTTTTCAAACGACGTGGCGCGTGCCAAACACGCACACACACTATATATATATATCGTAACGGACTATTGTCGAAACTTTGCGTACAACTTTTTCGTTTTTTTCTTTTTACGAAATAATTATATTAACGATTGTAAACGTACGCGTTACGTCTCGTACTTTTCGATCGAACGGCTTTAGGGTGGTTTTTTTTCGTATCACGCGTCAAGCGAAACGTTTATCATATTCGTTTCGTATATCAATATATATACGTATTTCGTCGCCGCGAGTTTTTTCACCCGTTTTTCGGAAATTCGTTTTTTCGCGTCGTTTCAGCGTTCCCACGTCTGGGTCGCGTTATCCGACCATTTTCGCAACGGCGACGTTCGATTTTCGAATTAGAATTTCTCGAAGAATATATTTTTCACGGCAGTGTCTCCCTCCCCCAGCGTTCACCCGTAGATTCCGCGAAATCCGACGTATATATTCCCCCGGAGCAATAAACGTTTCCGATACTGAACGGACCGACAGTGACACCATGCAGTGTAGATATTGAAAATGTCTCCTCTCGGAGACGCTTTATCGGAAACGTATTACACAGACACACACACACACACGTCCGTACGGATACTGTCGTTTGCGCGGAAAGCCACTCCTATCGCGAAATGTTCGGCTAACCCGTCCCGTAGTTTTACCGTTGGTTGTAAAGGAGCGGGCGATAATTCGCGTTGGGCGCGCGTATCGTTTTGAAATCGGCCCGCAAAATATATATTTGCCTCGAACGATTCGCCGACGACGGAAACGACGCGTACGTGAAATTCGTTCTTGGCGAATCGTGACAACGAAAAACAAAACCCCTAACGTACCGGCGCACGTCTGGTTAACGCACATTGCGCATAACGACCGAAATCTAGTACGGCCGACAGCGTTTTCCAACAGTACAAGTACGCCGGCCACTTGCCGGGCAAAAGCGTAACGAAACGTTCGAGCGGAACGGGATCGTTTATCGGTCGTATTCGTTGTCCTTTCGAGACGTTCTCGAAGTTCCGCGCTCGTGAAAATTCGGACCCCAGGGACCAGCCGAGGGTTTGAGCGCCGGGGAACGGAATCGACGTCACTGGCCATTTTGATACCGGCCCGATTAGCCCGCGCGCCGAAATAACAACGCGTGTCACGCTACCGTCCACGGTGTAAATAATACGCGTCGTGCGCGCGCGCCGGTACGAATACTACGCAAACAACTCCGAAACGGCGCGGTTTCCACGCGTCGGGTATATCATCGATATTACCAACGGGCGCGCGTATAGCGTACGAACGGCGCCCGGACGACAACAACACGTCGCCCGAACGTATTTCGTGTTTTCGTGCGTACACGTTTTTCGTCCGCGTGTTTTTTTCCGTCCGTCCGTCCGTTCGCCATGTCCAACCGTTGTCGGTCGATTGACCTTTACGCCCGGGCCCTAGATTCGGCTAAACAGGTTTTTTTTATATTAAAAAACGTATTTATTTTTTTTATCTTCTCGGACCGCCCGATTATTCGGCGATATTTATTTACCTACGCGCGCGTATAACGTGCACGCGACGCGACACCGAGGAACGCGCGCGCGTAGGCGAATTTCACTACAATAAACGTATTTTATTATTATTATTCGGGTTCACGTTTTTTTTTTTTTACGCGTTTCGTGCCCAATATACGTACGTGTGCTCGCGCTCGCGTCACAAACGCGCGTATATTATTACCGATATATATATATATATAAACGATTGCGATATGTATACACGTGTGCGGCGTATAAACACGTTTTCGTGTTTTTAAACCGCGGTTTCCTCGACGCCACCTATATTATATACTTCGAAAACATCCTCGTAACGTACGTGTAATGGCGATAAAAAAAAAAAAATAAATAAAATACCGTACTTAATTACGTATAAAAAAACCACGCCGGCGTACTTAAGGACCCATATATAATACGGGAACGGCAGAACTACGCACGGAGAACGCGGACGCGCGAAAAATTACGTTTATTCGGTTATTAAATTCGCCGCCAGACGTCCGGTGCAGTAACGTAAAGACGGACCCGCTACCGAGTGCACGAACGTCTAAAAGTCGTGAAACGTATTTCGGTATACACACGCGCGTACCATACGAATAACGGCGCGGGAAGAACGCGAAAAACGTACCGTGTACGAAAACGTCGCGTCGCCCGAACGATAACTGTCCGCGACACCGCGGGGATACGTCCCCGGGGACGGGTCGGGCGTGCGCGCGGCACACTCAGGGCCCGACCAGATCGGCCGACCGACAGCGGCCGAGGGGAAACGTTAATGAAAACTTGACGAACATACACTAGTAGGAGGCGAGCACCGGAATTCCCGAAAATACCGCGGACGTTTACCGCCCGAAGAATTTTTCGACACACGTCCGAGACCGTGGGGGACGTCTACTGGCGACTATTGAGAGCGGACGTTCTCGTAGATATTTCCGTCGGACTAGCGAGAACCACCGGTCGAACACGCTACGAATCGCCGGTAACGTCGACGTACCGTTCGAGAACTGCGCCCAAAAACGACCTAAAGTTCTCGGCTACCTACGCCCAATCGCCGGCTCGGATCTACCCGCGGCGACGATACGGCGCGATTAAAAGCGCGTCGAATTTATTTTCGCCGGCCCGGGGCCTCCGCGAAATAGAAACGGGGAAAAAAAAAAACCGAAAACCCATTTTCGCGCCGCCGCGGCGGTGTACCGTATACGTACGTATAACGCGATGGTCGGGCGACTTTATAACGAAGACGGCGGAACGAAACCCATTAGATTTTATGCTTTCGTGTCGGGACGATCAGGGTGTATATACGTATATACACCGTGACGGTAATATATATATATATATATATATATATATATACACACACACACAGTGTGCGAGCTGTTGTAAGACCTGGGCGGTCGGCGTGGAGCTCATCAACTATTGGAAATTGGTTTTTTTTTCGCGTACTGCGCGCCCGCCGTTGTCGCGCGGGGGCTGTAAAGACTTTGTTCTCTCGCTCGCTCTCTCTCGGTCGCTCGCTACGCGAACGCCCCTCCGGTCGCGCACGCGAGAGTTTTGCATGTCCCAGTCCGCAGATAAAACCGAATGGAATAATATCTTCTTAAAGAGTTTTCGGCGGAGCGCCGAGGGTCGTTGCGCGTTCGCCGCTTAAGGGCGTACGGCGGACGACGAGGGACGATCGTTGCGCAGGGCGGACGGGATGTCGGGTGAGAGAGAAAAAGTGAGAGAGAGTGAGAAAGACGGAAAGGGAAAAAAACAACGGGAAAAAAAACAACCGACTTTTCCGCCCTATTCCCCCCTCCCTCCACTCCCCGTAGCCGTAAAATGTGATTTATACAAATAGCTTAACCTTCGATTGGCAACGACGGGTCGGAGCGACAGGGACGGGTTGGTGTAGAGGAGTAGCAATAGGAGGAATGGGTACGGTCGATGGAAATTTTGCATGTTTGTTTTGTTTATTGGTCGTCAATCTTAGGCCCGCCAACTTTCGCCTACCACCGTCCCCCGGCCGTCGCCACTACCAACGTGTTCCACACACCCGACCGTCTACGACATAATGAATCCGAAACCTTACGTTCCTATATATATATATACACACACACACACACACACACACACACACACACACACACACACACACGCGCATACACGTATAGACTACGCACACATACACTGAAGGGCACGACAATGCAACGAGCAGGAAGCGTTATTTCTTCCCTCGTTTTTATTGTCAAAATAATAGTCACCGTCTTTTTCGTTCCGTTTTCTTTTTCGTGTTACTCTTCCCGGTCCCCGTTCCGTTTTAAATCGTTAGACGGCTAATGAATTTCGAGACCGAAACACACTTTGCTCGTTTCTTGGCCCATTTGTAACCAAATGACGCTTTCTAGAAGTAAAAAAAATCGTACACACACACACACACACATATATATATATATATATATAAAATAAAATAAACTAAAAAGGGAAACACGAGCGAACAACATCGGGGCGAGCCGGAAGAGTGACTTTAACTATATACATATATATATATACGCACACAGGGTGATTATCGAAGAAAACAAAGCGACTTTATATATATATATATTTCGGAGTATAAGCCTATAATATTCGTTAAGAGTAAAAAAAAAAACGAAAAAATGTTTCGTTCGTCGAATTGTCTTAGTCGATTCCCCTCCTTCTTCCTAACCGTCCGAAGCGTGTTTAAAGATTCCGCTCGGCCGGCTCGCGCCGTATTATCGTCGTTATTATTATTATTAAGCGTACTAGCGACAACGACTCGAATTACGGTAGCCCGCGCGACATTGAACTACGAAATACACGCCGACGACGGTACGCGTATACGTGTTAACGAGGGGGTGTTTTCGAGGTTACACGAAAAACGGAGGCGCTCCGTTTACGTATACATTAATAGGTTCCGTACCAACGAATGACTATTTGTACGATCGGTAGTCGCGTGCGTGCGCGCGAGCGTATCGTCGTTTTTTTTAATTACGTACGCATATACATATTGTGAAACGCGAGAGCCGAATGTGTGGGGAACGTGTGTACGCGTGTATGTATTTCGTGCGCGTTAAAAAATACTACGCGATCGATATATCCCATCTGCCGTTTCGATATTTGTTCTCTTTAAACTCGTATTGTCTTAGACGCACAATATGTATGTGCGTATCAATCGTAAACGCTTTGGACGTGTAACACAACTACTACGGAAGTTTCACCACAAAGGACGAAATTTCCGGTACACGATTTAGTCCGTACACGGACGCGTACGGACGTCGGTACGAGACGGTAGCGATTAGACGAAAACAACCAACGGGACCGAACGGCCGTCACGTTATCGCCAACGACGTTCGAATTTTCGTCGTAACCATTATACCGCGCGCGCATATACGTTATCGAATCGACTTTATACGTTTAACGTGCGCACGTATCAAGCGCTTTATATAATTGCGACGAATTTCAATATCGTTCCGTTACGGCCGATTTCGTTACGATTAACGTGTCGCGTGAAAAAGAAGGAAAAAAATTAATCGGCGAACGTGCGTGGCCTTCGCTAGCGACCGCCCGAAGAAATTCGCCCGACGTACCGATCGGTAATAATACGATTTGCTTAGGCCACGAGCCGGTGAATATTAAACGGCCGTCGGGGTTACGGGCGACTAACCGGAATCGTTCGTCAATTACTCGCGTCTCGTCCGAACTGTGTACCGTACTGTGTCCCGGTTTCGTTCGCCGTCCCGTGAATTTCAGTCCGATTTTTTAATAAAAGTCCCTCCCCGCCGCCCGCATAGGTCGCGCGTGTACGCAATAATGGTAACGAACGCCGGTGTTCGTAGTTCCACGTGCCGCGTGTCTCCACTCCGGGATCGGACAAACAACTTCGGTCCGCACCTCCCCGCCGGTTTCAATACGCGCGTAGTTCGGAAATCGCGCGACGCGCTCGCCGCGCGATTTCACGACGAATACCTCGTTGTGTGTACGCCCATCTACCGTACGATGACGACCATCACCACTACCGCGGTAGTAGACAATTATATAACGCGCCTCCGCCTTTCCTCCCCTCCCTCATCACCTCCCTTCAACCATCCTCCGTCGAAAACCGCGTTTCGCGCAACGTAATACGAACGTCGGCTATGCCGTAATCGCACGGCACGAAACGCGGCCGCGCGAAATTAACTCGTCGTCGAGTACGTTCGGCAATCGCGTTCGTCGTCCCGGAACAAACTAAGAGTGATCCGTTTAATGGTCCATGGGGGGAGGAAGGACACGCAGCTAACGACGCGATTACAATGGCTCACCGTGATCGTGTCGTTCGATTTGTCGTCGAATAGTTATATATATATGTACACTCCGCACGACTTTAATGATTACGTCGTGTTCGGAAGACGCGCGACAGTTAGTCGATCGTCCGACAATTTCGGGCCGGCATTTCGTATCGCTTTTAATACACACACACACATACATATCGCGGGATGGTTTTGAAAGTGAAAATTGAAACGTCGCTAAAAATGAAAAAAGTCTATTAGTTATTTTTCGCGAAGAACGACGGCACGTACGGCCGCTTGAACGAAACGCGAGGTCCGACGGCGCCCACTAAAAACCGTATACGCGTATAGGTGGGTGTGCGCGTGCGGGCGCCATTAACGAGCGACGCGAAATAAAATAAATCAAAAGGAAAACCGAGCCTCGTGTATGTATATATATATACGTATTTTATACGACGAGACGCTCGTCCGTGGACTGGCGTTGTTGTTACGACGCTCGCTAAGGGTCTAAAGGGTAAAATACCGTAAGGACAACCGTGATCGATAATAATAAGGAAAAAATAGGCACGGAGCGAGGTCGTAAATTATTACGGCCGACGGCGTAATTGCGTCGTCCGTTTCGTATTTTCATTTCGTCCGTCGTCGTTCCAATGTTTTCGTGTAGTCGTCGGTGGCGGGGATACAGAACGAAAACGGGTCGTGTTGTACGCGGCGCTTCGCTGGACGGTCGTGTCGTGTCCCCGTCCCGGCGAAAAGCGAGAAATCGGCGGCGAGCGTGGACACGTTTACACGCGTAACGTCGCGAACGTCGACCGGATGGTGGTAAGTTACGCGGAACGGCACACGAATTCGCCCGGTAGGCAACACGCCGGCGGTAATCGCCGAAATTCCGTCCGCACCGTCGAGGATAAATCGTTTACGCGTAAACGGGACCGTCCGTGTTGGTCCGTTCGAACAACGGCCCCGATAATTATACGTCGTAATAACGGTATTACGGAATCGCTCGACGGAAACGCTAAAAATACTAGTCGTATTATATAACCTTAGAAATACTATTAAGCTAAACAAAATAAACGCGTTGTGAACAACTCGCGCGCGCGCCGGTCGTTATTCGAAAACATATCGGCCGTTTTCGTCCGAAAATACGCGCGCGTATAAAAAAAAATAAGAACAAACCGAAATTATCTCGTTCGTCAGATCGCGGAAGACGTTCTGTATTTTACACACACACACACACATGCGCGCGCGCAATAGAAGAGTTCCTACTTTGTACGAACGAAAAATGTACGTGGGTACGACCGAAATGCGTACGCGACCGAAGTGAAATCGTGTAAAATTTTTCGATAAAACGGGTAATCGATTCGACTCTTTCGTCCATAACCCGACCGGCTCCGTTTAACCTATACCGGCCTCAAAAAAAAAAAAACGAAAAATAAAAAACAAAAACAAACCACTTTCGCGCGGCCACCGCGTCAATAGTAGCTACCGCCGCCGCCGCCGCCGATACACGAGCGGTCGACCGCGACCGAATAATAATAATAATAATATTCGCGCGACGTCGTAAATTTGCATAAACACGCTAACGTTCGTTTCGTTTCCTGGTACGGGGGGGAGTTTTTTTTCACGCGCCGTCCCCGGAGAAAACTCGCGCGAAATATAATATTACGGCCTCTATATATATGTGTATATTCGTTTTAAAGTATCCATTATTGTAACAATATACTTTATATATATATATATATATGAAAATCGGCGAGGAAGACGCGGATACACTACGCACGCCGATCGCGCAGGTCTCCCCGGGGAGTGACGACAGGGACCATACGTACGCGCGGTGACTCGATCGTTACGAATTACACTTATATCTATTACGTAGCCGAAGATCTTTTTTGGACGGTAAGGGATAGGGACTGTAATTTCCCGACCGAATCAAACGAAGACCGTAACGCGATTGAAGATACGGGGACTCGCCTTAGGTACGCCACGAAATCGTCCGTCGTCCGAAACGATTACCAACGGATTCGCGTACGGCGCTTGTTAACGGTTAACGACTATGTTACGAATCCAAATCGCCCCGTCTTCGTCGCCAGTTACTTCCGCGCCGCCGGTTAAACCGTCGTCCCGAACTTTGTTACGGTAAATTCGCGAACGTTATACGCGCGCACACACACACATATATACTACACGTATAACGGTAACGAATGTATGGCGACCAATTTTACCGGTCCGGCATATATATCCAATCGTTTGCCGCGATATCGAACGGGCCGCCGACCGGAAAGAATTAAGTACGCGGTAGGGTGCACGCGGTCTGTCACGTTTCGAAAAACACGCGGTAACGCGCGCGGTTTTCGACATTTGCGAGGGTAAAATCGGTGACGAAACGATTACATCCCTCCCCGTCCCAGGCCATTACGGGCGCTCGCGTAAAAACGGACGTCCGTTTTCTCGACGTCGGTCGAACGTAACGGCCGCGGTACAAATCATTTCGCGTCTTGTATGGTCGGTCCGGAAACGCACCGAACGAGACCAACCTAACCGGGACAACGCCGGACCGGATCTTCTTCTTCGCCCGACGGCGATTTAGCCGTTGGCCAAACGAATTTCGACGTTTCGGAAAAACCCAATCGCCCGAAGTGCAAACGCCACCGTCGGTGACGATCGACACACGTACGCGTATATATTCTGTAACGGCGACGTAATCAAGAACCGATTTAACGATGAAATTCGACGACACGGTGGATACGGTAATGGAATTGAAAACTCGTCATTTTTATGTACGGGGCGAGCTTCCAAAATGTTCATTATACGCGTGTAGGCATATAGGAACGCGCGACGGACGAAATACGCGCGTTCGTATATAATACGCACGTATACGCCGGCGTGTAAACGAGCCGCAAGGACACGCGGCGGCAACGACGACCCGTTTGAGTGGCGACGATGGCGAAACGCGTTCGTATACGTTATATATATATATATACACGTTTTTACGTTTTTCGAAAAAAATTGTTTTTCATAACTATTTGTGTCTTTTTTTTCCTATCGAACCGTCCGCGGCGTTATAGACGCGTTTTTCCTCGATTCATACGCATTTATTATCGCGTCGATCGCCTTAAAGTATAATGTACGTTGCACCGCGCGAACCGCAACATATTATATAGAGGATATATAATTCGACGGACCAGGCGCGCGTTAGGTATATAAATTATCTATATATATATATATATATATATATGTATTTATCGTATAGGGACGACGACGTCAATTAAAAGGTCACCCGCGCGCGACGACTGATCGAAACGTGTTCCTTTTGAATAAATAGGCCAACTCCATATCTGATCCGATAGAATAGTTGTTGCGATGTGTTTTATTTGTATATAGCTTTTTTTTTTCTTATCCACTTCTCGTTGTTGTGTATAAAAAACGACGTGTGTGTGTGTGTGTGTGTGTGTGTGCGTGCTTGGATATATATATGTGTGTGAACCGGTGTGCCCACTCGAGATACTCGTTTCGGACATTCTAGCCAACCTTCACAAGCTCTACGAGATTATAAAAAAAAAAAAAATACACGTGAAATAAATAACTCGATACACACACGCGCGAGCGCGCCGCGCGTATACAACGACTGACCGACTGTTTTCTCGATGGGTTTTCTATCGCGCGTTGTAAGAAAAAAAAAAATATATATATAAAATACTTTTTAGTCGATATACCGGTTTTAAAAACGTTGAGACATTTGGTCGACCAGATTGTCGGTCGTCGACAACGACGACGAGAAAAAAAAAAAACAGAAAAACGCCGTCTCTTACGGTCCACGCGGATCCGCGCGCTCGCGTTCCGTTATCGCGTTCGTGTGGGCGCGACGGTAGCGCACGTTTCGGCCGCGCTGTCGCCAAATACGGCGATTTTCCGCAGCTCCGCGTTCCTCGGTGCCTACTCGTCGCCGCAACGAGCGCCCGAAATCGCGCCAATCTTCCGAACCGCGCCAATGTTCCCGGGAGTCGTACCGCGTCAGTTGTCCCGTCCTTTTCGTCCCATCCAAGGCCGTAAACCGATCTCGACCGCCAATGTCGGACGTAAGTCGCGCACGTCCGTTCGTCGATCACCCGCGAAGATTTTTCGGGATCGAACGATGAGTAACGAACGGAATGAACGCGCGGCTCGGTGTCGCGAAAGTCGCTATCCCGAATCCACCGGGTGCCGTTCAAACGACGGCCGACCGTCGTACGCGGTTACGTATAACCGCGACCACGGTGCGACGTAATACGACGACGGCGGGGACGAACGCGAACGGGCGGCTCTTACCCGCGGGCGTCTGACCGGGACTTTCCGGCAGGCGGCCCGTGGTTGCCGCTGCGAGACGAGAACAATTGCGGGCGCGCGCATACAACGCGCTCCACGAGTAGCACCTAGGAGGGGGTCTCACAGTCAGGTCCGCCGAGGGACGGACGCTCGCGTATACACGCAGTACGCACAATGAAGCTACGACGTTATTATATTGTGTAAACATCGACGGTGTGCTGAGGTCAGGGTATATAATATGTGTGCGTGTGTATCTCTACTCGGGACGAGACAAAAGAGTCGCTGTACCTCTATGTGTGTGTGTGTGTGTGTTTGTTTGTAGTGTTCTGACGGTGGCGAAGGGCTAGAAGAGCTATGAAGACGTCAGAGGATAGGAGCAATGTAGGGGAAGAAGAGGCGGTGGCGAGTCGTACTGTATTTGGCAAACCAAGCGTAAATTTTCTCGTGGCGAAGGGTTGGGGTGGGGGGGTTTGGTGAAAATACACGCGAGTACTTACGTTATATGTATAAATGGTAAGGGAGAGAGAGAGATGGCCGTTTCTCCGACGACCGATTTCTTTCGAAAACAAATAATATAGGGAGCGAATACCGTTCGGTGGGTGTACGCGCGCGCGGCGATGGTTCATTGTATTTTTGTTACCACGTCCGACGAACGTAATACGCGCGCCGCGGTATAACGGCGACGACTTGGCACTCCCGCCCACCAACGTACGCGACTTGAAAAGAAACCGTTTCTTTAACGATCGTCGATGATCTTACGTATGGAATTCGGGCGACGGCGGTTACGTGGACGACGCCGGTGATGGTGGCAACAACCGCGCGGAACGCGTCCGATACGAGTTATAAAAGATAATCGCGGGAAAACCGGTGGCCCGCGACGATCGTTCCGGAAAAGCTGTTCGGCGATACGGCCTAATAAGGGACGGGTCGTAACCACGTACCGTGTACGCGGTTCACGGTTAGTATCGCCGCGCGCGGTCGAGCCACGGCCGCCTTGCGAACCCGTCCGTGAAATTGCCGTTGTTAAACCACGCGTCGCGTTCCCGGCGTGTTATACTCGGGTCGTCGACTGCGCGGCGTCTTATCCGGCACCCCTTTCACGTTTTCGACGGACGATGACGACGGGCGGCCCGCGTTTCCGCCGTTTACGTACGACGCCGCGTAATAACGCGTTCGTTAATACGACCAACTCCGCGAGACGTTACTCTCGCGTTCCGGTTTCGTATTTCCGTCCGGACGTCAACGAACCTCCCCCCGTCAAACGGGAGTATATCGCTCTACTCTTCGACGTGTCCTTAATACGTGTGTGTGTACGTACCGCGGCGTATTTACGAAGGGCCGTGCAAGGGTTTTTCATCCTTCCGCCGGAGAATTTTTTTACGATTTCACGTCTCGCAGTTTATCGATTGGCTATTAACGGGAACGGCAAAACGGAATAACGATCGTTCGTCAATTAACGCGTCCAAATATTCGCTCGGTTCCGCCGTATTACTTCTGTTTCGGAATCGGTATATAAAAACAGCCCGTTCGCGGTAATATCGGCATTTTCGATCGCCGTCGTCCAAACGCGCTAAGCTACCGACGAAAACGCAATGAGAACCACCCGCTTACGTATACTCCAAACAACTTACGTCGTAACGCGAATTCGTTCTCACGTCATTATCCAAAGTACGGATTAACGTTTATTTTCGAACGTTCGACGTCGATTTATAAAATTACGCCGTTATAATAACACCGCCCGGCCCGGTCGGAAAAACGAAAACGTTTTTCCCGATAAGTACGGCGCACGAGCGGCGCCGTTGTTCGTAACGGCTGCTGGATCGGTTCGTCCGTCATTATCGATCGACGATATACGTAATAAAGTCGGCGTGGCGCGTGTGCGGCGTAAACGTAGGGGAGGCGGAGTTATTCAGGCGGAAAGCCGTCGACGATTGTGGTGAATACGCGCCGATGGACGGACGTGAACGACGATCCGTTTGTCCGGTTCGCCCGGCGCGCGATTCGCTAATGATACGCCCGTTTGTACGCGTAATAAATACGTTGGCTGTCGTCGACGAACGCTACACGTACCTACGATACGATCTCGGACGGCGTTCAACGGCCGTGGCTGCCGCGCTCGGCCGACCCGTCGTCGTTCGGCCCCCGTCAAGTTCGAAACGCGCGCGTCGCTGGCGTTTATGAGTGAAACCCGAACGCCGTTGTTCGTCTTACGAATGCGCGTCATCCGCCCGGCGCGTATCCACCCACGGTGCTGAGAACGACCCCGCGGGTCCGATTATACAATAGTACTGCTTGAACGCGTGTAAAGTAGAACGCCATTCGTTTCGCGTTCGCCGTTATTCCCGAATAATCGAATTGTACGCGGTGGTATTTCGTGTAAACAAAGTCCCGGGACGAAAGGGAATCGCAACGTCGGCGTTCGGGCGGTTTTCGGTCCGCGACTATCCGACCGTTCGAAAACGCTATCCCGGGACGAAGTGCCGGACAACAACGAACGGGACAATCATCGTTCGGAACGGAACCCGCCGCGGCGAACAGGGAACGACCGTCGCGGCGTTGCGATTACGGGCGCGGGTGGTCCGAACGTTTTCCGAGCCCCGGGAACCGTACGCGCCGCGGTCCAATTACCCGGCGAACTACTCGCGCACGGCGTTTACTACGTTTATTCGTCGTACTTTTCCCCGAATATAATAACGACGATAATAATACTTCGGGATCGTTATTGCCGAGGGCCCGAACGCGTTTCGTGCGCACCATATACGCGGTACACACGCGCACTATATAGAGCTGCGGGATCTCTCTCGCTCTCTTCATATATATATATATGTACATAATACACGCGCGTATAATATCTTCGACGGTAATAATTTATATACGGCGGTCCGCGGATACGATGTATAGCGGGGCGGCGTCTGGAGAATTGGCGTGGCCGCCGAACAAATTGTCAGCTATATCGGTCCCGCGGGGTCGTACGGGCTGGAAATTATTAACGCGTCGTCCGTGGGGTTCCTGCAGGAAACGGCGGACCGCCGTCGTAGTCCTGCGGGACCGCCACCGCCTTCCCACCACGGCGTCGCACGGGTCTCGTCCGGTCGCGTCAATCGTCGTCGTCGTCGTCGACGCGCGCTTTCAGCGGTTTATCGCGGTCGGCTAGTGCGACCGACCGTCGTCTCGTCGCACGCGGGAGACCTGTTGTCGGTGACCCGTCGTCTCGCCGACGCGCTCGCGTAAACACGGACGACGTTCGGTACGTAACGACGAATCGCGCGCCATCCTACGGGACGCGCGACCGTAATTGGTATCGAGAATTCGTAAACGGTTTTTATAGTGAACGAAGTCCATCGCCGACGGCGACATTGAGATTTACGGGGACGTTTAACCGTTATTGTGCGTTCGACGACGCCGAAAATCTCGTTTTCGGGTGGCTCCTTATTTTTCGGGACACGGTATACGAGTGGGGTGGGGTTAAACTCCGGTTAACGGTAACGGCCGAAATAATCTACGCGCACACGGCGGCGAGCGCGCGCGTAATAGCGTCGAAACGTACCGATTCCGGTGTATATATTGGGCGAAGTACGGGACAAACGGAGATGACAAATGAGGCTTTACGGTCGTTTCTCGGTCGCGCCACTGACGCCGCTTAGGTTTTACGCGCGTTTATTCGGCCATCCGTATTTGTCGTTCGCGTACAATTATTCGCCATTACACGAGCGTCGAAATCGGAAAGCGTGGCGACCGTAATAGAATCGAATTCCTAACGTTGCACCTCCTCTCTCCCCCCCCCGGGCGACACGTACGATTTTATTGGTTCTTTTTCGTCGCCTCCGAAATGGCGAATATATATATATATATATGTACGTATCGCGACGATGGTCGTCCGTATAATAAACGTCACCACCGGCCTCGGGACCCGGCGCGTTACACTTAAGTATAACACACGCGTGTACCCGCATACACTCGCGGCACAAAATAATCGAGTATTCGTAAGGATTTTGGCGAAACGTCAAAAATATCTAATTATTCGGGCGCGCTACGTTTCGTCCGCGGACCTTGGACCGCTGTCAACGCCATATTTTTCGTACACGAGCGCCCGCGAACACCGATCGGACAAAGTTTCTAGATGTTTGATTAAGCGCGCGTGTACCGGAGGAGCCGGTTTCTTTTTTCGCCATTTTTCGTTTATACTCTCGAGCCCGGCACGTGTGTCCAGTGGCGACGTGTACGCGTTACCGTCAATACGATCGTGATTAGGTGTGAAACGATACGGGGAAGACACGCGTAATGATCGCGCCAATTCGGCGTTCGCGGATAAGGCTCGGATGGAAACCGGCCAAACAACGAGCGTTTCGTGTTCGTCGTACTCCGTATCGTAAATCGAGGTTAACGAATCCAAGTGTTAACGCGAACCAGACGCGCTCGTCACGGAAACCCATTTTTCGTTTTGACGCCGTACGTATTTCGCCGTTTCGGAAACCGCGACGAACTTCCAACAATGCGCGCGGCGACGGGTAGCCGACCGAGAAGTCGCCCTTCGGACAGTCACCGGTCGGCCAATCCTCGGGCCAAGGTTTCAACCGGCACGCGTCCGTCGACGTCGGAACGCAAAACGGACCCGTTCCGAAGGCGATTATTATCCGGGGGACGCCGTTGAACGGAGTAACGCATAAATTATCGAAAAACGAATTACCGTTCGCCGCGAGCACGACGTCCACCGAACGAACGGACCTATCGTGTACGTCGCCTAGAGGCGCTCGGCTAAAGCGCAATACGCTCCGACCAAGCGAATGTACGATAAAACCGTCGTTTCCTTAGCCAACGGTCGTACGTAATTTGCCGGTAACGTACAAATTCGTTTTGTTCCGGAAAATCGTTCCGAACACCGGATAGCCGAACCTAACCGATTTTCGGAGTAGGCCTAGTGTTTTAAAAACGTCCGGCAGTGTCGATGTTATCGTCGTTTTCGTTCGGCAAACTGCGAACTAATATGGAACCTTTTCTAAAGCCAAAACGAAAACCGAACGGCCGTCAATTTGAACGTAACGAACGTAAACCGCGATCCGATAGCGAGTCCGGAACATTTGATGAACAACGGTGGCCGGTTGGAATCGTGTGGACTATCGGTTGATTCCATTCCGAGTTGGCACTTTGTTAGACGCGCGGATAGCCGACGTCGCGTCGGCAAACAAATATCATTAACGATCGTTCGGGTCGTATTCGTCACGTCGTGATAGGTTTCACCCGTTTTTCGTCTGTCCGACCACAAATTGCGCCCGTGCGCCGTGCAACCGTTGCTCTCTTTGGCGAGTACACGCTATTTTCAATTCGGAAACGTCCGTCGATTCTACAAAGTGTCCGCGGTTGCCCCAGGAAATCGGTCGTCCGCGGAAAACGTATTCGTCGATATTTATTTTAAGCCAAGTCGCGTTCGTCTTATACACGCGAGTGCACGTCGTACTACAGTGTTTATTTAGTTTTTGCCCGACTGATTGTTCTATACATCTCTAAGTATATATATCGCGCGCGCGCGCGCGCGCGCGCACACACACACACATATATCGAGACCGGCCGTAATTAAGAAGCATATTGTGCGTGGACCGAATTACCTTTCGTTAATCTAATTTTAACGCTCATTTTGATTATCGGCCGTCGCGCAGTAGTAGTAGCGCGCGCCCGGCTCGAGCTCCGCGACGCGCCTACGTGCTCGGCATCCCGGACACGAACGACTCCTCTCGTCCCGATACGCGCCCGTTCCGTCCGGCGGTTATTAATTTTATTATCGTTTCGCTATCGCTAGTTTCGAGAACGTCGTCGGGTCCGTCCGCCGGTGTTATTATCCGAAACGTAGACATTCGCCGCTCCGTTCGTGTGTACCCGCGAAGACGTGTGTACGTGTACGCGGTCGTAATGTACCGGAAAAGTCTCGTTCGACTTGTGCCGCCGAGCGGTTCGTGTTAGGCAGGGACGGGAAAAGGAACGAGGCCAACTCGGGAAGACGTTGCGTGTACGTATATATATATATACGTACATAATGGACGGACGAATTGGGCGAGAAAACTTATCTCGGAGACAGCAGACGTTGGTTAGCGCGCGTTTCGGTTACGATAACGCGTACGTTACGTACCAATGTCCGCGTAAACGAACCCCTTCGGCCGAACGGCTCGAGGAACTCGCCGTGTCGTCCCATTAACGAGTAATTAATCGCGCGTTAAAAAGAGGGTGGAAATTCGGCGCGCGCGCGTATATATATATATATATTTAAAGAACCCTCGATCGGTGTAGTATTTAATCGCTCGGATTTATCGCCGAGACGAAGCGCGCGGACACGAACGCGTTCGGACACGACTGGCGGGACGCGAACCCGCGCCCGGGACGTCGACGTCCCGACGTAATCGTTGCCGACCTTGTTGGCCCGTAGTAGGGACGAACTAAACGGCTTGACGAATTCGCGTTACCGTTGCGCGTCCGGACGGCGGAGAAAACGGACGTCGCGTCCAGTTCCGGTTCGGGACGCGAACGGCGACCGTGGCGCTTTGTTGTACCGGCGCGTTGCGTAATGTTTTCCGCGTCAACGTCGGCGCCGCTTACGAAAGTCTACTAAACTCCCAATTGCACGGGCGGGCCGCTCTACCCGGAACGCGTCGCTAACGAGAACGCCGTAATAAATTATTTCTTACTTTCGCGTACAACGACGTACGTCCCACGAGCAATTTTCGCCTCGCCTCCCTCCCTGGTCACACGGTCGGAATCGGACCGTGGTCGGCGTATTAAACGCTGTACGCGTTGGCCCGCGCGTTTGATCGGAAACGTCCGAAACCCCACGTCTGACCGTTTTTGGCCAATGCCGTCGGTAATTTCCGGCGAAAAATCTATAGTACGTACCGCCCGTGGACGCGTTCGTACGTCGACAGCGCGCCGGTTCACCACCGGGCGGCTTTCGGACGAGATTTAGGGGACACTTTTGAAACCGGCGTTTTGTTATTTTCAACGCTCGTCTACATTTCGGAATCAACCGTCGGCCGCGTTCTTTTGTTCGCTCGTTTATTAGTTATGTGCGTGCGCGCGTGTTTTTTTATTGTCGCGTGGACGAAACCTAACCGCCTCGACCGCGCGAGGCGGAGAATTACGAAACGTGGAATAGCGAAAACGCCGCGGCCAAACGAGCAGGGTCAAGGCTACATATAAATGTGTGTGTATATATATATATATATTATGATCGTAGGTTTACCACCGCTCTCCGAATAAATAAACGTATTTATATATAAATACCGCGTCACGTCACGCGGAAAACAATAAGAATACAACGAAACGTAACGACGGTATTGTTTATAATTTTCGGAAGATATAAACAACGGTCGGTCGCGGAATAATAATTCCGAAGTAATCGCACGGACGACGGTCGCGTAATTCGTTTAACGATTCCCCGGACGATTTCGTCGACCGTGCACGCCGCTCTTCTACACGCGTCCGCTACGGCCGCCGCGTCGGTGTTACGCGCGAAATTCCAAACCGGTTTGTTTCGTCCGTCGACGACGACGACGACGACGGATTGGCGGCGGTCTATTTTCGGTTCGCCAACGACGGTTACATCGGCCGAACGCTATCTACACGCGATCACAGTATTGATCGCGTTCGCCTACCCGGACGGCCGAACCTTACGGGGACCGTCCGAACGAACAAAACCATCGAGTTCGACATTAGCGCGAAACGCCGCGCGTAATATTGCCGTCGATTTTCACGCGGTTCGTTTCTCGGGTGAAACGTTACGCGAAATCGGTAACGACGGACGTTGCGCGTCGGAAACGACCGGCGGTCGTCCCGGAACGTTTCTTTCCATTCATTCAAAACGTACCCGTGAAAATTCTACCGAACTTTCTGTCGGGTCCCGCGGGCGCGGAGTCGTCGTCGCGCTCTTCCGACTCCCCGGGCCGCCGGAAACACGTCCCTCCATCCCACGCCCCACTACACAGGCATCCCTGACGCCGAAACGAGGACAACCCAAGCGGTGGTGGCGTCGCGGGTATAAAAGCCCTTTTTCCGTATGCAGACAACGATTTCTGGGTCACACACACGCGGCACCATGTATAATATACGCGATATAATACTGGCGCTCGCGTATAAACGGTTTATACGTGTGTGTGTGTGTGTAACGTATATAAACACGTATATTATGTTTTATGCACTTGCACTGGTTTCGTCCGTATATATTATTATTATTATATAGTTTTTTCCATCTCTCCGCTAGCCCCTCCGACCCGTTATATTACACACACACGCGCGCGTGCGCGTACAGGTATATACGTATATAATATTCGTGTGTATGTACGAAGCCGGGGTTGGTAGTGAGAGAGAGCGCGAGGGGGGGAGGAGGACGCGCGTCGTTCATTTGAATAAAATTTAAATAGCGCGTCGCGTTAACCATTGCCGTAGGTCAGTTTTGGCCGCGGCGGTTTATGTAAATTCTCGCGAGCTGGCCGGAAGAACGGGGCGGTGGTGGGACTAGTCGTTCGCGCGCGCGCGACGATAATTATAATAATAATATCATTTATCATCGTCGTCGTCACTAAAACGAGTACGTCTATATGTACGCGCGCGTATATACACAAATATATATATATACACACGCGGTAATGGTAATAATTATTATTTTATATGTACGTTCACCCCGGCGCGACCGTCTCCGTAGAGTAGTGGCCCCGGCGCCGACGTTTACAAACACGAAATTACGCGACATTCGCGAATACGGGATCGCCGATACGGGTCCGGATGAATTCGTTCGGATACCATGCACGCGCGCCGATCTACGGCGGCGATACATTGACGTCGACGACCGCGCGTTACGGCGTACCCAGGACGTTCTGCCCAAACGCCGGTCGTCGTCGGACCCGTCCGGAGCGTGCAGCGACCCAAGAACCACACGGGTACGTTTTCGTCGACGCCGCCGGGCGTTTAAAATTCGCCGAAAACTCGTTTTTATCGGGCCAGCTTAAATTGTTTACCGTTAATTGCCGGCATCGGTCGACCGGCCCGGAGACGATTTCGATTTTCAAATAGCCGACTCATATAGCCCGTGAGATTTCGTTCCATTTGGACGTTCGTCATTTCCTAACACCGTTTAATAGTTTTCTATTAAATTGGCTAGTTGGTCTATGCTCGTTAACTATCGGCCATATGGCGAATTCGAAAATGAATTTCGATTATTCCGAGAGGAATTTTCGTTGCCCGTGTACGACAAGTAGCGAAACTCCGTTGCCAACGAATTCGAAATGGCGTCCTTCGGTTGTTACGATCACAAAATTTTCCGAAAAATCGACGCTCTTAAAACGGTACCGGGAACCCTCCCCCCCCCGGCCATTTCCCATGGACAAAACCGTTACTAGTCGTTACGCCGACTCCAGTTTACCGAATAATACGCTCACTGGGTATATACACACTTTGTACGTACGGATATTTTATTAAACTCCGAATAAAATAAAACGGTCCGACGACGCCGATAATCGCCGTTAATAACGCGGGCCCGTTCGTTTCTACCGAAAAACGAATCGTCGGCCATTGTTTCGGGGCACGTAAAAATATTAGTTTAGGACGCGCGAGTAATAAACGGTACGTTAACGGGGGCGACTTTAACGCGTATAATAAAAAGCGGACGGTCACGATTTTCGGGCACTGCCAACACGCGTTGAATGTATTTTTTGTTTTCGGCGGTTTCCGCCGTTTATCAACGGGAATTACCGCGGAAGGATTTTTATTCGGAAAAAGAGAAAACGGACGAAACGGTTCACACGCGACACCGATTACGAATTCGTTAAGAGTTGTGTGTGTGTGTGTATGTACGCTACTCGTAAGTAAATAAACGCGCGTATTTACGATTAAAATATATTAACGCGCGTTATTTAGGTTCCCGGCGCACGGACCCGACACGTCGATAATCTCGGACATTGGCGATATTCGACGGCGAATTACGAACGTCTTATATACTTGTGTGTGTGTGTAGGTACGTGGCTATTAGTTTTACCGCTTTTCAAACATCCGCGAGAGATAAACACGCGTTATAAATGACAACAATTCGAAAAAAAATACTCGTCGCCTCGTATACCGGGCGTTTTATTTATTTATAATTTTTTTTCCCCGACGCGAAACCTGTTCTCCGTATAACGTACGCGAACGGGCGGCATATCGTTATCTCACTGATACATCTACGCCCGGAGTCGGTACCGCGAGCGAATTTTGTTTTCACGCCAAAGCGACGCGACGGACTTCGCGGCGCCGCGCTATTCGCCGGAATACGAACCGCGCTCGCCCATTATTTTCGCGCGCGGGCACCACTAATCGGTGGGAAAAAACACCGATTATTCCACCGGTCGTCCGCGGTCACCGCTCGTCTCGTTGAGGACATCGAACGCGTATCGGGCACACGCACGCATATATACGATACAAATACGCGACTGTTAAACGGTTACGAGAAAATCGAGCGATACGGACCGCCCGGACAGTATTATACGCGACCCGGTTACGTGTACGCCGATACGTGAAGGAGCTGAGAGGGCTCCAGCCTCTCCCATTCGGCCTCCGAAACGCGCACGCTCAAGTTGAAAAATTACACGACGACGGCTCTTTAAACGCGACGTCCGCGCCGCGAAAACAAGCATTTATCGAATTCGCCACCGCGTACACGTACCGAACGAGGGCGGCGCGCGGTCGCGTAACCGGACGTCGTACGACGGACACTCGGCGTGCGTCCTACACAACACCACCGCGGGATACACGTTCGATACAACGCGCGCGCTTACGACGAAAAGCGTTTAGATAATTACGGGGTTAAGTTGCGTCAGACGTTGTACAACGTGCGTATACAACCGGAAAGGATGGCCGTTGGCCATTTGGGAAGCCAAATCGAGATCGTTCGTATAATAATATATATATATACGTGTATGTAGACGCTAAACGCGCGCTATGAAATAAAGTAATAAAAATGTCGGCGGGAAACGATCGACGACCAAACCCAAAACCTTGGAAACGATTTTGTTTTTTCGTCGAAAAAGTAAAAACGCGACGATGTAGCGCGGCTGACCGGACGTCCAGACGACAACGCGACGTCTATATACCCGCACATACAGCGGACGGGCCGTTTTTTTTTCGGGGACGAGTAAAACGACGTTTTAACGAAATCGTCGGAACGCTGGGCGCCGTGTCGAACTATTTCGCTATACCGTCGTCGAACGAGGCGCGCGTGTACAATTTTCGTGTGAAAATTCTTCGGTGACCCGACGAATTCCGTCTCCGGAGACCGGCCGTAGTGTTCCGTGCGCGCGCGCCTAAATCGGATTAATTATCGACTTTGTCGACGAAATTCTACGTCTCCCCTCCGCCTCGACTACGGGCTAACCAAAACCCGATCCGACCGATTTCTACGTACGTAAATATAAACCGACCGACGACGCCGCGTATATATTAAATAGGTAAGGTGTTTCGGGTACGTAGGATACCGGAGACGGCGATCAGGTATTCGAAAAATGTTGGCCAAAATCCGTGTACGTCGGCCGGCCGCGGAAGGGGTTTTGGGGTGGAATTCGTCTGGTCCCCGGTCCGTAGCGCGAGGGGGCGTATTATTATATGGCCCGTCGTACACGTACGAGCGTGTAATAAAAACGGGCGAGAGAGAGAGAAAGAGAGAGGAAAAAAAACGAAGAATTTTAATAACAACGCGAGCGCACGCGCGCGCGTGTACGTGTGTACGGTGTGGGCGAAGGGGCAGGCAGAGGCCGAGGAGACCCGTCCGCGGGGAGATCAATTAATACCGTCGAGCCGGGGGAACGATCGGACCGAATACCCTTCCGGCTAATCCGCGTGTAATAATTTATATATATCGGCGACGACGACGACGCGATGACCACGGGCGACAACGACCCAGCGACCGGCCCGGAATACGTACGTATCTCGACCGGGACGATGTTCGATTTAATTTTACGCTCGATATTTTTAATCGTCCCCACAAACCCGGACGGACGTGAAATCGTACGCGCCAACCGCTAGCCATCGCCGTGGTCCGCGAGTCTGACCACAAAACGTGTACGCGCGTACCGTTTACGCGTTGTGATTTATGTATCCCGGCCGAGCTGTGTACCGTTATAACGTCGTGGCGGCCGCGACCGAACCGGCAAATCGAATTGCCGGGCAACGCGGACCGCGTTAACCGTCCGTGATTCGTGCCGGAATATCGTTGCCCGGTAGTAGTCGCTATAACCCGAGAACGTATACCACGGTTCGAATCGTCCGAATACGGCGGACGCTTTAGGCTCTTCGAGACTATTTCGCTCGGACGTTCGCGTTGGTCGCCGGGTTGGCCGAACAGGGCCGGCGGACCGTCGTCGTTCCCGAAATTCAACCGATATTACGGGTTCGGGACCGTAAACGGTAATTCGGCGGTGTCTCCCCGGGCCGCTGTCCGTGTCCGGGGTGTGTAACGTACGGGCCTAAAGGCGTGGACGAATGTCGGGCGATAAATCGCCGTTAAAAAAATTACCGGGGTAAAATGTCATATCGTCGGCGTTTAAAACGTCGGCTCCGTTAAATACGGACGCGACGTTTATTAAAACGGTCCGCGCCGAAACGAACCGTTCCGTTCGGGATCATTTCGGTTCGACGTTTTTTTACACACTTTCCGGGGTTTATATCGTAAATTATATTCGGGCCGAGACGGCGACGATCGAGTGAACCGAAACGGGCGAAAAGAAGGAAACCGACTAGAATTTGATACGACTCGGTCATCTCGAAGTCGAATCGTTTCCGTACTCGTCTCGTCACACACACACACACATATACACGTATATATATATATACCGCTACAAATGGGCGCGCGTATATATGACGTGTCACGACCGACACCAGATTGTAGATAAATATAAAACGCGCGTATTGTGGTCTGCCGGTTACGAAAATAATAAAGAATCCGGTAAACTGGTTTATTTTTCGTATTTATTTTATCGGAGATTCGTCAATCCGTTTGCTCGAGTACACACGAGCGCCGCCACGGACCTTACGCGTACACAATAATACCGACGGATGCTCCCCCCCCCGGGAATAATACCGCGTCCGGCTAACCTATTCGGATTGTCGGATGATGTTACCAAACACGTGTGGCACATTACGTGTTTTGTTTTATACGCGCGCGGTGTCGAAATAAATTTAAAACCGTATCGGTTTTTATGTATATATATATATATATATATATACACACACACACACACACACACACACACACACACACACACACACACACACACAGATATATGTACAGTACAAACGAAAAAAAACTCGACCGACTAGTTATACGAGTGGTACGTAAACCTATGCGCGTTATATATACACATACAAAGGACGCGTTAGTATAATTAATTCGTACCGGTACGCTCGCGCGTATTCGATTTCAATAATATTTGTGCAGGATGCACCTAATGAACTTTCCGCCGGGTAAATAACTATTACGGGGTACCGATCGGCCGTATATATATATATATATATATATATTTATTGTCGCATAATAATTACGACCGTATTACTCGTATGTAGATTATTGTCCGACGACGAATATTAAAAAAGGAAAAAATAATTCCAACCCGCCGCGCGTCATTTCGAAAATACGATAACGTCGAGCTGTTACGTACGTGCGTGCGTATCGGCGGAGCTCTGGAAACGACGAAACATTATCGATTATTTGTGTAACTGAACTCGTGATAACCGAATTAACGTGTAGCACGATTCGTGTCACGTTACTCTATCGGCACCGAGTAAAAGTTCCAGCCAATTCGAGCCGACCTAACGAATTTTCGGATACAGAAATTTGTTTATGTCGAAAGAGTTACGTTATCGAACTGCCGAACCGACGTCCGTGTTTACCGACGGAAGACGATCGTGAGCCAAATGTCGCGTAATCGTCGCAATTTTCGAATCAGTCGCGAACGGTGGTCCTGACGACACATCGGCCCGACGAAAACGGCGACTTATTTTTCGTACAACACCACCGGCCAACCAACGGATAGTAATCGCCGTGTTAATTGGTATTAGCGATTTCCCTCTCGAAAAAACCTTCCCGTGAAATCCCAAAACCGTTTCGAAAAGCGTTTTACGTAAAAATATAACGCCGGCGTGCGTGGGCCGGACGTAAAGGTTCCGGCGCGAGGCGACGTAGCTAAAAATAAGCGTTCGTGTTCGCGAATACTAACGACTTCTCTACCGTTTCCGTTACGGCTAGCGAAAATACGAGCGTCGTTTATGAAAACACCACGCGCCCGGAGTATTAGGCATGTACTGGTGTACGATTCTATATACAGGTCCGTCTCGTAGCGTTCACACGAAATTTCGCCGATAAAATCGTAACGGTAAAAGTATAAAAAAAAAAAAGCGGAAAAAATCTAATTACGTCGAAAACTAAAGTTCGTAGGGGTTATTAAAAAAAAAATAAATAATAACAACTTTGAAAAGTGACGTAAGTTCGTCGTTTCAATTGTTGTCGCGTTTAGTAACTCGACTTGGTGTCGAACCTTCGTCACGTCGTTTGCAACGGCGGTATAATTTGGTTTTCTCGCGAATTCCAACCCGTTTTCGGTCCACGAGATACCAATACCGTTCTACGAGTACGATTCGAAAAAACGCGACAACCGCCCCCGCCCCCCGAACATTACCATTCACGTTCGCGTACGCCGGCACTAAAACCGCCCAAGGGTCCCCAGACAATGGCGACGGCGGCACGTAGTCTACGGCCGAGTTGCCGGGACCGATGTACGTATTAATTGTGTTTTGGCCGTAGTCGTTTTACACGTTACACATACGCCACTTACCGAACGCGGTTTTTCTGATTCGAACTCGTCTCGGGCTCTTCGCGAAAATCGATTTTCGGGAACGTTCGTGATCCGGCCACGCGCGCCAATAAGCGTATTTCGTTGTTGGCGAAACGCCGGGCCCGCGAACGTTCCGCGACAGTCGTCGATTTCAATTAGGGAAAACGCGTTTCCGATCGTCGTAAGCCGGCTAAACAATTATAACGCTTTCATTGACGTACACGCGCATTTATACAGAGCAATCGATATGCACTCACGACAATTGTAGCGCCCCCGTTGCCGAAAACACGCCGTTACGCGGTGGGCGTGCTGGCCAATAATAAATACACGTACGCGTATATTTACACGGTGAATCGTACGTACTCTTGTGTGTGTGTGTATGTGTATGTATTTGAAGCGGATGTGTGAGTACGTGTATGCACATTGGCCGTTATCTGTAGTCATCTCTATATACGGTCGTCGTTGTCGAGTGAAAGCCGCCGAGACGATGGACGGTCCGTGTCGGATTGTCGCACCGCGGCCGAAACGCGATGGCCCCGGTGACGTGGGGGAGAGCCGAAAGAAACGGAGAAGGAAGGAGAAGAAGAAGACAGATATATATATATATATAGTATTTTATATTTTATAGTTGACTGAGACGGAAGAAAGAAGAGACGAGGCGGAGTAGAGTGTCGTCGTCGTGTATATGTGTTGTCTAATATATATATATATATATATAATACACCTTTATACGCGCGTACAAAGAATAAAAAAAATAAAACGAAAAACTACGCGGAGGATATTTTTTAAAACGTCGTCGGGTTTCGGCGCGGGGCGCTCCGGGTCCCGGTGGCGTATCCGATAGATGTTTATCTTTTTTACGCGCGCGTCGAGGTCCGATAGCTAGGTGTCTGGGGACCAGCCTCATGTATATATATATATATTACACACACACACACACACACACGCACGACGACGACGATATACCTGTCCTCTTCTTCCTACACCCCCACCCCCTCCCACTTGGTACACTCATCAACTCTGTGGGAGGAGATGGAATTTTTCCCCACCCCGCCGCCGTCACCGCCACACGCAGTTCGTCCGCAAGCAGCTCGTCCCGCGGTGGACGATATTAATTTTTTTCTAGTATTATAATATTATATTCTCCTCTTTTTCTTCTTCCATATACACGTATATACATATATACGATTTTCGTGTGACGTGTATACGATGTATACGCGCGTTAAAGAGGCGAATATCGTTATATGAAAAAAAAAAGTAGATAAAAAAAAAATATATATATATAAAAAAAAAATAACCGACGTGAAGACGGCGGCGGGACGAGGCCATCTCCTAATCCAACGGATTACGCCGCGGGATCCTTTACGAATATACCTATATACGCGACGTACGTATTATATCGTGTATATATATATATAAATTACCAACTGTACGTCGCGAGGCGCCTTTTTCTTTTACGTTTTTCGATACGTACATGTGTGTGTGTGTGTGTGTGTGTTACGTGAAAGCCCTGGTTACCTCTCTCCCTGGCCGAGCGAGGAAAAAAAACCCACCGAATGACAATATCTATATATCTATATATAAAAATAATAACACGCGTGACGTGCGTTTATAATTCGGGAAAACATTTTGTAAAAAATTTCAATACGCGTATTATAGTAGCGTACACGCACTACGAATCTGAATTTGACAACGGAGACGCGCGTATTACAACGAACGTCGTACGAATATAATGTACGCACCTCCCGTACGGTTTATTATCGTTTCGACGCGCGACCCGTCGTCTCGTAATAAATAATAATAATATTCCCCTCCCCTCATCGTCGCCGCCGCCACCGCCACTGTTGACGACCGCGGAACGCTCGCGGATCCCTTTATTTTACCCCGTTAAGTCTGTCAGGGGGTAAACGAACGTTCTTATATTCCGTCCACCCCTTTTTCCCGCCGTTTTCAAACGCTACACTTTATGTATCTATCTATCTATCTGTATATATATACACGCACACGCGTTAAGCTCTCGGTTTGGTCGCGTCACGCGCGCGCCTACGAACAACGGTGTAAGTGTATCGCGAACGGTACCGCGTATACGTATTGTTGTACGCGTCCGACGATCGATCGTCCATCTAGCCGTCCGATCGACGTACGTCGTCATACGCGCTATTGACAAAAACGTGGAACCGACCGGATTCTTCGGATATAACTGGACGACGGTATCGTCGGTGAATGGCGCTCGGAGAAGGGGAGACTTTACGCTTTAAAAACGCCTTTAACCGTTTAAATCCCGAAAATACGGTCGGACGACACGAGCAGTGGCGTACTTAGACCGGAATTCCCGGAGGGGGCGATAATTTTTAACTAAAGAAATCGGACGACCCTAACGAAACAAGACACATTATAAATCTTAAAAGATTATTCATTTTTAACAAACACGTTATATTAAAACGTGAATTGAAGTTTACAAATATGTAGTGGTTCGTTATTATCGACTAAAAATATGCGTCTCGTGAGAAATTAATTTTTCTTAAACATTTTCAGGGGAGAGGGGAGGTGATTTTATCCCCAAAACCTTTCTTTTCGTTAGTACGCTACTGGATACGAGCGTTACGTATATTGTGTGCTCGAAAAGTCGAATGGTTCGAACGGAAAGCAAACAAAAAAAAGAAAAACCGTTAATTTATACGCGAATATCGTAAACTAACCGTCGGCGGAAAGAATGACGAAACGAGGCGTTTCTATTTGTTTCGGGTAATAATAGTGGGTGGGAAAACGTAAATCCACGCGACGCTTCCCACCGGTGGCGGGACGTTTGATTTCGTACGGCGACCACGCGAAATAATTACCGTATCCCGGTAACGAATTCGCGACTGAAGAACCTAACCGTAACCGCTAATCCGACGACGAGTCGAAATGAAACCTCGGAAACGACCGTTTGGGTTTCTCGATTTTGGTCTGTCGCGGGCACGACCCGTTCCGTCCGTTCGTAACCACCGGTGTGTCGTCGTCGCGTTACGGCGCCGTAACGGAAACGGTTTTTCGCGTTTTCCAAAAACGCGTCGCGAACCGTACGTTCGACGTTTTCGATCGGAATCCGACGCGTTCTTCCATGCGCGTAAAAAGAGCGCGCGCGCGTCGTTATTTTATTTACATTACTTGGCCAAGGCTGCGGCCGGTGACGCCCGAAAAAGTAGTAGTAGGTAGCTAGGTTGTTTACGAAAAAACGACGACGACGACGACGACGTACGCGCACGCACGTGAACAAAATTAAAACGCATCACCTTGAGGAGGTGACTCTACACCGTGGACGACGTGCACCGCTATCGCAACCGGTTATGCCCGATACGCACCGCTGCCGATCGTTTTGCAATACCGGCGTGCGGCGGCGGCCTACGAATAATTTCGCGATTCCCATCCCACCCGCCGGCGTCTACCCGTTACTTTTCGCTTATTTTCCGTCCTCGGTCGTCATCGGCGAGACGCTGAAATGACTAGAAGACCAGCGAAAAACAACAAGACGGCCCACGAGTGGAACGCCGGTAACAGTACGGTAACCGTTTCGACGATACCCACCTACCCGGACAAATTTCGTTTGGTTAACGCGGCTTACCAACCGTGTGTAGTACCGTACGTGGAAAACGACCAACGTCCCGCGTATATTTGCCTTTTAACGCTGTTGGGTGATGTGAAAGAGCCCCCCACCCCGTCGCCGCCGTCCATTCGTCGCTCGCCTAACCGTGTGTACTTATCTCTCGTAAACCAGACGCGTATTACGCGCGCGCACACACACACACATACGCACGTACGAACGTGGCCACTCCATAATACGCCGCGGTCGTAATAGTCGCCGTCCGTCCCGGTCGTGTCCGAACGCGGTTCGGCAAAGTCATCGTCGTCGCGTCGTAATATTATTATTATACGTCGCGGTCTCCCGTCCCGGAGGTTAAAAACCCGACGAGTGCTCCGGTACTCCGCGCCTTGGCCCCTCCACGTCGGCCGCTCACCACAAATCTCCAAAAACCGTTCCCCCGTACGCGTACACGTAAGAGTCGCCCGCCGTGTCACTGACCGGCCCGGCGTTTTTCACCGGCCGAAAAGGCGGCGGCGATTCGGGCGTGCACGTTTTCGTCCGCGGCGATGATGAATCGGCGGCGATTCGTTCGGGCGATTTTCGAATTGAAAAAAAAATTTACAAAAACGATCGTGTTCGGGACACCGAAATCGGACCATGGAAACGGAATACCGGAGCCGTTTTGCGCGCCCGATTAAGCCGACCGCGGACACACGCTCGGTAAATGTACGACGCGGACGAGAGGGCCATCATAATCGTTTTATCGTTATAGTCGAACTCGCGAAAAATTTAAATAACACGTTCTGGGCGCTTGAATGTCTAACGGCGTTCGTATTAATTATGCGCGCGCGTACACGACGCTCGCCGCGCGGCGTCCGTTTAGTTCTTTCGTTATTACCGCCGGATTGTCACGACAACGACGTCACGTCATTTTCGTAAATCGTTTCGCGTCGAGTGTTCGACACTTAGAGTTACTCGACGGATTTCTTTTCGAATACGATCGAACACTTTCAATCGTCCGACATTTCTAAAAATACGTTACGTGCATCTCGCGCGTTTGTGTATGTGTGTGTACGTGTGTATACAGTAAACTCGAAAATTGAATATCGTAATTGCTGCCGTGTATATTGGACCGCGGGTTTTCGAAACTAAAACGGCCGATTCGTTACTCGTATCGGTGTTATATACAAAACGCGTTTACAAATATGGACTTAGTAAGATGTAGTCCATTGCGTGTAAAAACGAAAATAATCGGCCAGAGATTTTACGGATTTATTATTATTTTGACGCGAAACCGACGATTAGGTAGTATAAATAGTATGAACGTCCAAGTACGTATTCCGTTTTGAACGCTAAAGCAATCATTTTCCGAAACGAACAGCGTCGGTGGTTTTTTACGCGATTTCCGGGTCGTTTTTAATACCGTCCCGGAAACCTATACGGGGGAAAATCCGAAAAATTCGCGTCGAATAAATAAATACAATTTGTTACCGGAACGTAACGTCAATACCGTCCGAGCACGAAAAAGTGTCCGTGGACAAAAAGATCCGAGATACACACCTTTGTCCTTGTCGGACATTGTAGAACTAAAAACGGCACTCGACGCGTTTACCTATCAGACATACGGCTACTGTCTATATTTATACCGAACGCGAATGACTTAAACGATACTTTGCGACTCGCGCGAAATTCGAGACGGATCGAACGAAGAGCCTATTCCCGTTGGGGAGGGGCACTCGGTAGTGCGACGATAAATTTTCCAACGAGACGATTTAGCGCGGACGTTCCAAGGACGGAATCGCACGAAGCAGCCGCGATATTACGCGTCGGTACGACGTTATTGCGAATTACCGTCGAGTCGCGCGCGATCGTGGAATAAAAAAAATCGGTAAAAATGCGTTCGGTTGTTGTACAATGCGTGTAATCCATTTCGAACGAGTGACAACAACGGGGAAAAATTCCGGAATAAAAAATTAAAATTCGCGCCTATGAACGTTACGTGTTTTTCGCCCCGTCCGCCGGAGATTTACGTTTTTTCTTATTTTATTTCGGGGCGTTATATTACGTGACGCGACGACGACGACGAAGACGAGCGCGCGTATTTATCTCCCGGGCCGCCGGTATAGGTCGTGCGGGACACTCGTCGCTCAGCGTGATACTTTTTCCGTCGTTTTTTTTTTCGTGTTTTTTTTTTTTTTACCGTCGGGGAAGAAGATTACGACAAAAGAATATAATAACGCGACGGAGGGTCGTCGTCGTCCGTCGGCGGATGAAAACACGTCGCGGTATTGTGCGCGCCGTACAGAAACCTACGTACCGTTTACCGTGTCACGCGGTATCGTCCAATGTATCAATTGACCCCCGGCGGCAGGGGGGGAAATGTAAAAGTCTTGGGCCCGCGTTTGTTTTGTCGGAGAATGAAGAGCACGGCTCGCGCGCTCAATATAAGTATTATAGCGTATTGTGTAAGTCCTCTCGCAAACGCCGTGAATTGTACGTACCCCCCACCGATGGTTTAATTTTTTCGTTCCCAACGACGCCGTCGTCATTTCGCGTTACGTTACGCCAATGCGTTTTCGGTTTGCCAATATGAACGAGTAAAGTACTACGCGTAATACGCGGTCGCCGACGTTCCCAGGCGACCAGGCGTCGTTATATTCCGAACGCTAGACGAGACGACGACCGCTCGGTCCTTCGGCGCGTACGACGGTATTTTATTCGACGTCGAGAAACGATCGTTCACGGAAAACCGTCCGAAGTCGAGCGGCGGCGGCACCCCAAGGGAGGCGGGTGGAACGCTCGTACCGGAAAAGTATCCGGAGGACGCGATTCTGCCCAGGAAAACGGCTCTCAGGATTTCCGTGGACCGACGATTGGAGGGGAGGGCGACTTGATTTTCGTGTACGTACGCCGACGTAGTTACATTGTCGTCGTCCCGTGTACGCGTCGAATACTATTCGGAAAGCGCGCGATTCATTGACTATTTTTTTATCGTTATATATATATATATATATTACGAGAACGATAAAAAATATAATAAACGAACTGTGCGTATATATACATATACATATACAGAGAGAGAGAGAGTAAAAAAAAGTATATTTGATAGAGAAAAAAACCCGAGGTGTATATATCATGCGAATAGGAATGTCGCCGTCAGCCACCTGCGTATCATATCCGTCAGCCGTAAATCCTGTACGTCGTCGTAACGTCGCGGATTTATTATATACGAATAACGGACGACGATCAAATCGGAAGATCGGCACGTGGTATACCGGTAAAACGAACGTGTGTATACGTGGAACGATCGACGAATTTTCGTATTAACGGTAAAGGCTTCGACGTTTTGGTCGGTGCGTACGGTTACGGTTTCTTATTGAACGTGCGTGGTTCTCTATCGTACGGGCGCGAACGGCCGAAAAAATCGAAACGAATTACGTCGAGAAGGGTTTCGTCGGCCTTCTCAAAGACATTCGCGAGTGTCCAAGTGGCGTTTTATTTTCGTCGTAATCGCTCACTAGCGTACAGCCATAGCCGATACTCAAAACACGGTCGAATTTGGTTTCGAAACAATCGGGCGCCACGTTTTCTTAATTCCCCCCCCCCGACCCTGAAAATCGATTATACGATTACGCGCGGTCGGTTCCCTAAGAATATACCGCGCATCCCACCCCCCCCTCAATCCGATAGCGGTATAGTTTACCGATCGTCCGTGTTTCTCCGGCTGTCTCTCCACACGTACGCGCGTCATTGTGTATAAAGTCGATATAAAAGTGTTTACTTAGATCTTAGGCGGGCGAACGGTTGAGTATTATAAGTTTAACCACCGGAGTCGCGGTAGCCGGGCGGCGGTGGCTGTGTACGCGCGTACGTACACCGGCGACGTAGAAAAATCGTTATCGCCTTAATTATTGTCGCGCGGGCATAAATTTACTCGTCGTCCTTTTGTCGGCCGATCCTTTTGATGTTGCCCGCGACCGGCGGCGGCGGCGGCGGCGACCGGACGTTTTTCAAGAGTTTTCGACTCTTTCGGCACTAACAAAAATAACATCCGCGTGCGCGCGCACCACGCGTCTGTGTGTGTGTGTATGTAAAACAGAATATCACAACGCAAGAATAACGATTACGAACGTAATACTAACGATAACAATACGCCGTTTACGCGTAACACACAAGTCGTGAGCGTAACGTAAATATATAAACCGTTACCGCGGGTCAGGGTACGGCGTTTGCATTACTCGGCGTGATTTCGTCGTCGTTTCGTATTTATACTGACGGGAGTGTGTTGTAGAAAAAATACGAATCTTTTTCGGCCGGTTATTTTCGGTCGGTGTTTGTTTCCGAACACTTTCGCGTACAACGCGAACACGACCGGAATATCGTTGCCGAAATTCCACTGGACGGGAACCGACGAACGAATAACGTCGATTTTAATTTCGGGCCGCCCGTAGCCCGCGAATCACCGCCGCCACCAACCGCCGTATATCTCGTAACGGTTATAAATGAAAATCGGCAATAGCAAAAGGCACGTCCACCCCAGTCATTTTATCCTGTCGGCCGTGGTTGGGTCGATCATTTTTTTTAGCGCTCACGCGTCACGTCGGATCGTTACGTTAACTTCAAATTTTCCGCTACAGAACGGTCACGGTAAAATTGGCTTGCGTCAAGACGGGACGCGTCTCTTAGTCGATTCGTGTTTATGGAATATCGTTCGTTGAAAGATTTTGCTATTGCTTGTTCTTTCCGAAACGTTCGCAAAAATAAAAGGAAAATAATCGCGGAAAAAAAAACACGAAAACATCCGACTCGTAATCGATCGATTACGCGCAACGCGTTCGGTTCCAGAAACAAAAAACCCATTCGGCGCCGCGCAAAATACGTGCGCCTCCGAGCGCCCGTTCGTATAATTACCGATTAATATATTTAAATGATATCTACGACGATATTATCGCGACGTACGTAAAACAAATCGCGCATTAACATATTGAAATAACAAGAGACGAATGTTTTCGCGCGGCTACAAAAATGACACGTCCGTCCGCGCGATTATAATATCATGTCGGCCCGTCCACGGGGAAAAAAGCGAACGAAAATATCGACAAACGTAAACGACCGATTAAATTAATTTTTGGCTTTTCGTTACAAAAACGGAAAATAATATAGGTTTACCGCTGTGTGTGCGTGTATGTGACACGCGCGATGTTAATAATATACGTTTACTTTTCGTATTCGGCAACAATAATAGGCGGGTAAATGACGTCGGTTTTGTGCGCACGCGTGCTGTAGCGCGTATACGCCGTTGGAAAAATTATTTTAAAAACGAATTTTCTTTTCTTTTTTTTTTTCATAATCCCGAATTCCATTGTTCGCGCGGCGCGTGCGTGTACAACCGTATCAATAATAATCAATTCGCGTCCTTAATACGAGTTGTGTACAAAAGCCCCGGGGCGCGAATAACCGATTTTTTCCGATTCGTCAACGCGGACGTTGTACGTACAAAGGTTAACCTTTCGACTTCTAACTCGTTCACACACCGTCTCGTGGATTTGTGTACGTACGATGCATAGAACGCGCGGAAGGAAAGAGACGCGACGCGATATTCGAACCGTGTTTTTTCGTTCGCGTGTAAACTACCGAATGACGTCAACGGAACGTCATTGCGAAAATTGATCGTCGTCTCTTTTTTTCGACAATTCTCATTACCGTCGCGATGTTAGTTATAATTTCGTCACGGGGGTGAATTCGTGCGCGTACGAATAATACCATTCGAAAACGGTCTCGAGGATTTCAATTTTGAAAATTAGATTGACGAGGCTGGCGACAGAACCGTTGTACGGGCTACGTTAATTCTAAATAGCGTACGACAGTATGGGAAGAATCCGTTCACTTTAAATTAGAACGATTTTCGATCTAACGAAAACGCGGAGGTACACGACGAGGTCGACACGAAATGTCGGTTGAATTTCCGTTTTTCGAGCGCCGTTCGAAGCGAATTTTTTTTTTGGTCCGGTAGCTCGCACGATATATTGTATTTTAATAAGTCGTTTTTGAACTATTGAAAATTATATCGTCGCTCGAAATCGTACTATATAAATATATATATTCGTTTGTCGCGTGTATTTAAAAAAGAAAAATAAACCGTGCACGCGTAAAACTAATTAACACGAACGTTTTAACATTATGGCGGAGTCTAAAAAAAAAAACAAAAACCGTAGGTGACGGATGTTAGGTTGGTCGTTACGATATTTTTCCGTTCAAGGAAACAATATCGCTTAGCGTTTATTAACAGACGTTTTCTTAGCACACGCGCCGTACGCGCAACGCGAACGAATATTCCCTATCGATACGCGTAGTTCTTATTCGAATATTGTTCCGAGTGTCTATGTTTGTACGTTTACCATTTTGGTCACCAAATACTTTTCGTAAAACGTCCGAAAAAGTAGACGAAACGGTAACGCGCCTCGTTACATAATTCGAAAAACCAAAAGCAAGTATATCCTGTACGCGTCGTTTTTATAATGTATATATTTCCATCGCGTACGAACATTTATCGGCCGTTTAATTCGAACGCCAAAGGTCGAATAAATTCGATTAACGAAAATAATTTTTTTGAACGCCAAAAAATGCGCGCGATAGTTCCGATACGCGTTTTAATCCCTCCGATATTATTCGTATAAATCGGTTTTTTTTTTGTTTGGAAAAACGTCCGAACACGTAATGTCCGACCGTACTTTTCACTAGTACTGATTGATGAAAAGGCGTACACGGCGTATACGCGTGCGGTAAAAACTATAGCGAACGAAAATACTCCAAGTATATTAGTAAATGTTCGCCGTACGTTCCGACGATCGTGCACTTATTAAATATATTATGATTTCCGGAACGAACAGCGAAAATGTGCGCGAAAACACCGGATATATTCGACGCGATTTTTCACGTACGATTTCCGGCCGGGAGAGCCGCACAAATAAACGCGCTTACGCGATACGACGTCGGGACGCCGTTATTTTTTTACAATATCCGCGGCCCACCCCGAACGGAACGGTCCGCCGAAGAAACTAGCTGTCGCGAAACGAGGAAAAACGGCGTTATTCGACGGGCCGCCGATATAAATATTCCACACTCCGCCGAGTGGTGACGAGTTATACTCTTTTACGGTTGTAACCGTATTCCGCCACGTTAAATGCGCACGCGCCGGGCTCATGATCGATTATAAATACAAATTTTTTCACGTTCCGAATTCTCGTCGAAACGTATTCTCGGATGATACGCATTGTGTTTGCCCGCCGTCAATATTAGCACGCGCGTACACACACATATATACACACACATGCATATATATGACGCGAATCGTAATATGTACGCCCGCAAACGGGAATAGATATTGACCTTTTTTCCGGGGAGGTTTTCTCTTTTTTTTACACGTATTTAAACCGTGTTTTTTGTCGTTAAAACGCGTAGTTCCGGTACACGTAATTCAATTAATTACGAATAACCGTAATTATGTACGATAGAGTTTGCATCCTGATACGGCGTGTGTGTGTATGTGTGAGTAGAGGGTAGGGAAGTTAATACGATGCCGGCAAATTCGTTCGCTTATTATTTTATAAATTAAAATGTCCAAATCGAGTTTTCAAGATATACGTTACGAGTGTTTGACACGTATTTATGGGCGTAAACGCGAAACTGATGAACCTAAATTCTTATATACGACGTACGTACGCGGAGCGCGTGCGCGCGCACACACACACATATGTATATATAACGTCAGTATTGTCGTGTACGTATTTTTTAATTTGAAAGCGACGCGTAATAACTATCATTATATACGGGCGCGCATTTCAAAAACGATTCCGAGCCGATTTAATTGTTTCTACATTTTAAACGCGAACCGAAAAACAATTACCGGTTATTTAATTTCGCGTAATACGCGTAGTAACGGATATATTATATATATATATATATACACGATGTGACGTTATTTCTCGTGTTCTTGTACAATACGGAGTAATTGCGTCTAGTACGGTTTTTGTTTTTATACGTCCGACAAGCCCGATTATTACGTATATCTAAAAACCGAAATCGCCGCGACGTATTGAAATTCGAAAATAATTAATCGTTACCAGCCGTCGTTGTAATGATGTACGTTAATTCGTTCGCTCGGTCCTGTGGTCGTAGACAAGCGCTCGGGAACGATTATTTTAAACGAGAAAAAGTACGTCATATATATCGTATACGACGTGCGCGCCGTTCGTTTCGCTCGGCGAACCTCTAAAATCGAATAAAAAAGTCATCCACGCGGTTTATTTAGCCGACGGAAAAGTACGTAGATATATGGAAAGACATCCGACGTTCCGTTCGTATTATTACCGCTACGAAACAAGAAGATGGTGTTCGAAACGAAAAAACGTTCCCCGAAAAAAGAACGAAATTCGTATAATACGATACGGCGAACTACGCGACACGAATACGACCAAAGCCGATAAACCGGAACAATTTTCCGGTCGCCGCCGCCGTCACGAATTGTACGAAAAAAAAAAATTCGTTTTCGTCGCGTAATAATATCGGGAAATGCGAAGCGAAAAATCCCCCCCAAAACGCTACTTCTTCGGCTCTTTGTACGTTTTTCGCGCGCGCAAAATATCGACGACCACCACTCGACCGTCTCTATTCGGCGGGATAACGAAGAGAGAGAGAAAGAGAGAGAGAGAGTTAAGCGGGCGAATACTTTTTATACCGTTTTCGAAAGAAAAAAAATAACACGCGATATAACCGTAGTTTAAACAAATCGTAACTATTTCTCCGTTCTCACTATTCGAAAAAATATAGGTCAGCTAAGAGTCGTTTTACCTCCGAGTCGAAATATATATATATACGTATACGAACGAATTTGTACATGTTCCAATCGTATTCGTCAACGTATTCGAAACCATTATTTCGCGTTTCTACGTACACTTTTCGATTTCTAGGCCATTCGCCGCCGCACGTTGCAGTACGGGTCTTTGTTCCGCGCAAATTTTCGTCTTTCGAAATATTTTACGCTAAAAGGTTACAAAAGTAAGAGGAAACCGGCGGCAATCTATTATGTTGTGTTTTTTTTTATAAATACGCCCGCGCCGCGGAAATCGTCATTATAGTCGTCGGTTTTACGTTTAATCGTACACGAATGCCGGAACGTTTCTACGATTTCGTTTTATTCGTTTTCAAGCGTCTCGTTTCCATTTTCACGCCGCACTAGCCGCCAAACGACGTATTCAACGTGCGGATATCACGGCGATCCGACGGCGTAACGGTTTCGTTTCAGATTTCCGCCACCGTACTCGGCCTGGACTACGCGCTAGTTTTTTCCGTCAAAAAAACACGTCTCGGACGTTATTGTTGCCTCGTTTCGGTCCGTAGGTTCGCGCGTCGTTCGCGAAAAGTTCTCGGAAAACCTATACGACGTTTATTTTCGTACACGTCGCCGTCGTCGTCGTCGTCGTTATCGTCAGTGGCGGCGGACGTGTTTTTTTTCCCGTGCCTTTTATTTATTTTTTATTTGTTGAAAAACGTCTATAGATTATCGGATTGATTGACAGACAACAATCGTCGACGACGACGAGCAAGGTGACATTCAACCTCGTGTGTGTCCGTGACTGGGTTTCTCATTTGCTCGTTTCAAAAAACGTCGCCGTCGCGAGACTATACGTCACACGCACACGTAGACTATCCACACACTCGCACGCACGCTCGCGCTATAAAAGAAAACTATGGCGTCGTCGTCGCGCTCCCACGTGAAACTTTGCAGACAATACGCTTTCCCCGTCCAAACTCCTCTCCTCCTCCTCCTCCTTATCCGGCCGACCGGCCGACTGGTACACACACGCCCGTCATCCCCGGCGGCCGTGCCCCTAACACGTACGCGGTAGTCGCGTCGTAATTGCCGGCCATGATATTTGTACATAGTCCGTTTTCGTAAACTATTTACGAACGGCAACCTGCCCACGGAATCGATTCTCGCGCGTTTGGAACCGCCAAGTCGAAAGGTTATCTTTATCCGTCGGAGATGGCCGCGACGACATACGATACACGTTGCTGCTTCCGTTATACAGCGTGTCGTCCGCGACACCGACCACAGTAATACGCGAGAGTTGTCATCGTCGAACGTCGTGATCGTGTTCGTTATATTTTATGTTTTAGAAATCCGTAAGAAGTCGTAGTGCGTAAGTCCATACAGGATGGTGTCGGTGATCACGCGAATAGGATAATTTTCTTTCTCGTTCTCCAAAGCGCTAAAACGTTTGGCAAACGGGACGAATTAACGGTAAACGACAAAATTCGATAATCCGTTACGGAACCGAAAAACGTTCGAACGAATCAAATAATAATAATAATCGTCGAAGAAACGCCGCGAACTTCCGAAACAATAACGAAACGATATAAATTAATTACGGTTCATTACGCGTAAAGAAAGCGAGTTTGAAACAATTGTAGGTACACACGACTGGTGTTAATTCCTCGTTAATTTATACGCACAAAAGCGGCGTTAGTTACTCCTTCAATCGGTTATCCGTTAGTAGTTCTCTCGTATTTATTACGAATTTCGCCCTCGGTTACCGTTGCGAATTGTCGTATGATCGCCGACACGGTTTTCGTTTATTTTTTTCATTCGTCGTCGAATAATTCTTAACGAAACGGAAACTGTACCCGACCGATCGTCGCCGGAACCGAAATTTCGATTAAAACGTATCGTTTACGCTTACTGATTACCTTATAAACGACCGAACGATATATTCCTAACATTTCGTATTTATTAATCATGCCCCGGAATCCGATCGGGTTTTCGTCGTTTTAAAATCATCTCTAAACTCGTACGCCCTCCGTGAGTACGCCGCCGGTTTCGCCGCGCTTTTCAAACACAATATTGCCTTTGTACAGTTTTACTCGTTCCAATCGCTTACCACGTCGGCCACGTTACAACGTTATCGATCCGACGATACCGTTATTTATATACGTTTAGGCGGACTCCCGGTCCACAATATCCGACGGACGATTATTGTTGGACAGAGTTGTCACCGAATCATCTTTGTACGCGTATTTTCGTCAACGAAACGGGCAATTTGTAACGCGACGACACACGCGTATGTACATGGAACAGTAGTAACACTACGGTGAGTGAGATAAGATATGACGAAATCGTTCGAACACGGTCCCGTTAATCGTTGCCAGCCGTATCGGGCAAAACGTATTTATTTTTTTATACCATCGCCCGTGGATCGTATTTAGGTCCGGGAAAAACGGCGAATACCTCCTAACCGTTGAACTTTAGCGTCGAGACGACGCGTTCGAAAAGTATCGATTACAACAACAACAACGACGACGACGACGACGACGAAGCTGTATATATATACGTATACGCGAGGCAATAGGGAAACGCCGAGGGGAAGAGAGAGAGATAGAGACGTGGGTAATGTACGTGCGTGTAAGGACGTGCTGCGGGAATAGCGAAAGAGAGATAGAGATAGAGCGAGCGAGTGACGGACGGTGACGGGGGAAAACCGGCGGCGCGGGCTAAAGGACAACGAGAATGATTTTTATTTTTTTCTTCCTCGAGAAAGGAAAAAGGTCCTGGATTACCCCGGGACCGTGGGGAGGGTCGCGAGGGGGAACGGTCGGAGGGGGCGCGAGGCGGCGGGCGCGTTACGTGTATACGCCGTGTGGCGGCGGTGCGTGCGTGGCGGGTGAGCGCGTGCAAGACTGTTTTGTATGCAGGACACAACGGTTCTCCACGTTTCGGGCTGACGGGCGGGCGCGGGAACCAAAGAAACGGAGGGGTTGCCGGAATTATGGTCGGCGGCGGCCGTCTATATATGGGCCCGGCAGTGTATATAGGGACGGAGGTGGTAAAGTATAGGGGAGAGAGAGAGTCGTGAACGTTCTCTCCGTTCGAAGGAGCGCGTATACACATAGTGGCGTAGGCCTGTAATATGTATATATATATATATATATCGTATATACGGTAACAGTAGAAGCGGTTGTAGTGGTAGTAGTAGTGGTAATAGTGGTAGTGGTAGTGGTGGTAGTAGTAGTAGTAGAAGTAGTAGTAGTAGTAGTAGTAAGTAGTAGTAGTTGTAGCAGAGAGGAAAAAAAATACACGAGCTAAGAGATCAATACTGGTTTGACTCGAACGCACGAAAAAAAATCGAAATATATATATATATATGTACGCGTACCTAAGCTAACTTAACCGAACCGACGAGTGAGAGATAGATAGAGAGAGAGAGAATATAACTGCGAGCTGATATTTAATGAAATCGCGTGGAACGCGGAGAAAGAAAAAACCCAACCGCGCCTTAGGCTAATTTCGGCGGACTGAACGACGGACAACGAATATTAAGGACCCCGGGTGTATGCGTGTGTGTACGTGTGTATAGGTAACCCGAGGGTACAATCCCAATCGATATAAACGGACGGACGAACTGCGATATTAGTATCTATATATATATACGTGGTGTGTGTATATATATACGTTGGAAGGTTCAAATATATATATATCGTCTATTTTCGAAACGACTTCAAGTATTTTCACGAAACGTACCGAACGTACGCTATACGGGCGGTTTTGAATGTCGATCGTATCGGACGCGTGTACCGGATTGTAGAAAAATTCGTTCAGGGGTAGGGGAGAGGGAGGAGGGAGCGGACGAAATAGAGTTTTTTTTACGACCGATAATAATTTTTGTAAATCGTCGTTTTTGGGTTTTAATTCGACACTACCGGTTCCCGCCGGTCGATCGGAAGACGAATTCAACCGGACGTTTCGATTTTTATTACGGTCGTGACGTCGCGTCTCGAAAACCGCTCCGAACGTAAAAAAAAAACCGAGAAAAACGGACGCGCCGAAAACCAGCTCTCGTCGTCGTCGGGTGTATTCAAAATCCATACGCTCGGAGCAACGAACGATTAGAGAGACGTTGGAAATCCATTAGATTACGTGGAGTACAACCCGAACGTAACGTACGCGAGCCGTTTCGGTTATTATCGCCCGCGGTTACCGGACGGAATGATATTGATTTCTCACGTTCGTCCGACACCGCGGAACTATATAAGACGAAAACAGACGAGAAACGTGTTCGTCGCGATTCCAACTAACGTTTTCGCTATTTTCGGACGGCGAAACGGACCACGGACACGACGCCGCGTTCGCGTCGGTCGCGGTACGTACGTTTCGTCTTTTGCGCGCGCGTGACCTGGCCGCGAAAACCTATTGTAAACCGCCCGTCCGGAATCGGCGACGACGACCGATCGCCGCGTATTATTCCATTATCCGGTAGCGCGTGATTATAATAAATCAATACGCGAGTACGATATAATAGGTATTATTAATACGGCCGAGCGTTATCGCCGACTAGACAAACCGGTGCGCGTCCGCTAATTGGCCGTAATGACACGGCGACGATAATATTCGCAACGCGCGTTCTTAACGCGTATGTATATATATATATATATACAATACGCGCATTCTTGTACGTCTAGTCCGAAACAAATCTCGCGCACGCGACGAAAGAAAACACGCGCGTTTACATTTCACTCGGTTTCACAATGATGTGTGTGTGTGTGTGTAATTCGTTAGGCGACGTAGTTTGTTCGATCGTAACGATTGACGACGAAACTCGATACGTTCTCTTAAACGAAAATCGTATAAACGTATAGACTTGTAACGAACCGAATTCGTTTATCGATCTCGTGTTGAGTACTGTCCGCGCGACAACGCGTGACCGTTTTTTACGGAGATGGCGAGCGTTTCGAGCATTTTTGGCCGTTCCCGAAAAATTGTCGCGAAACGTTCGCCGGATGTTCGTTGTTCGCCCGAAACGTAATAGGCTATTCGATAAATACCGACGCGAATACCTTACCGTACGACAAACGATACTAAGCGCGTGTATCGACGTACGTCGGCCGTCGACGACCCGGACGGTTTTTCTTCGTGTAGGCGTTCCGAAACGGGCCCGAGGCGCCGCACAATCCAATACGCGCGAATATTCCGATATTGCGCGTGAAAATCGATCGTTTCCGGTTTAATCGACACGTATCGCCGTTTGTCCCGTACACCTACGTATTTATACGATACCCCGCCCGGTCGGGCAAATCCAACGAAATATCCGTGATGACGTTTCGTACGGACGAGTACCGACCGTACCGTACAATATTTTCGTGGGCATTACACAACCTCCGGTACGGGCGGACGTACGTACATGCGTATAATAACTCGGCGGTAATTCGATAAGGAATGCGCGCGCTTATATACTCGCCGGTGAACGTACGGTAATACGATTAGGGCTTATCACGTCGCGCGTAGAGCATAACGCGCGCTGGGCGTCTTTAAAACGTATTATAATACGTATTCGGTTGAATAGAAAAAGGCTTAACCGCCCATTTTCCCGCGCGCTCGTATTTTATATACGTCGAGACGGTTCCGCGTGTAATCGTGATCCCAGACGTCGACGCACGGGCGCTGGCCGCCGCCGCCGTCGTACTCCCCCTACTCCCCCGGGACAAAAACGCGAGAGAATTTACGGTTGTCACCGAAATTATTTCGTATAAGAGAAAAATACTACGTATATATATATATATATATATATATATATACGAAATCTGGCGTGGAAATAATTAAAGACCACGCCGGTTAGGTTAGAGGTAGAGAGGGAATTCGCACGAACGCGCGAAAAACTCGAATAAGTACATACGCAAGTACGCGAGTGCGTGTGACCGGACAAACCGTTTTACCTCTGCGGAGGGACCGTTTACCGGGGGCGATATCAACACGGCCGTCGATACGCGATTTTTTCAATATTTCGAAATGAAAACGCGACCGTCGACGACAAGGGTCTAGCGTACACGCGCGCGCGCGCGCGCCAAAGACGGACGGAAGGAAAAAAAGACAGTGAACACACGAAGAAAATTACTATCGGCCTCGAATATATTATTGTACAGCGGGCGAGGGTCGGTTTCGGCGCGCCCGGGAGACAAGAAATACGACTTTTGTGTGACGGAATGCGAACGATTCGCGTCGGAGGGTCCCGGACAGTGCGTGCGTGTGCGTGTGGGGCGACGATGACAAATTGGAATACTATGACTTTGTGGAAAAGAAAAAACACTCGCGCTACGCCGGCGTCCCTTTCGGGCGCGCGCGCATACCGCCGCCGGAGTCGTCGTATATTGTATACGCGCGTGTGTGTGCGTGGCGTGCCGCTGCGTTCTTTTCGGCGGTCGTCCCGTACACACAGACTAACGCGTACAATATACGCACGAATATTTTCACCGCGAACGTGTTCGGTTCACGGGTCCGGAGATTATTACGGAGGCGGGTACGGTGACCGAGTCCCGCGAGTTGGTGGCGGCGACGGCGTCGGGCGCGCGCGCGCGCGCGCTAACTGAGCCCGGGGCCAGGTGACGGAAAAAATTGAAGAAGAAAAAAACGGATATACCTCGCGCACAATATGACGCGTATACAATTGTGTGAATAATATACACGTACGGTAGGAACGGAGAAAAGGATCCGTTCGACACGTAAAAAGCGTACACGGCTATTTTTAACGGTTAAACGCGACGAATGACCCGAATATATTAATATTTTATAGATAAATCGTCGACCTATATACGAATATCCCCTTCTCCGTGCACGCTGGCGTACATAAAACGTGTACGGGTTAACGCGTAGGGTGCGAAGAATATCGATAGCCGTTCGCCGTACGCGGCGTACCGAATTTACGTTCCGTTTTTTGAAGATCCGCCGATTTTCCTAAAATACTTAGCGCTCGCTCATATGGGCGGCGTCGGCGTCCCGACGATTTCAACACAGCCGGTCCTCCTCGTAACCGCCGTCTCGTATAGGACGCGAGTGTCCCTTAAGTACGTAAACGGGTTCGGGCATGCCTATTTTTCGGACGATATCTCACACACACACACGAGTGTAAATAAAACGGTTTTTTCGGTTGTTAAATACGTAAATACGGCACAGAGGTAGTTTTCATTTTCGTCCCGAGCAATAACGAAACTCGGCGACGTTAATCGTACGCGGACGCTAGGACGCAATTCGGCCGCGGGAAAACCGTATCGCGATTAGCTCGTAATAAAAAATTCGTCGCTCCGCGTACGGTTTTATTCGCCGAAAATAAACGCGCGTTCTCAAGTGTATCAATAATAATAATAATAATAATAATAACTCAGGCGTTCGCCTGATCGATTTTCGTTCGATTTTTCATTTCGTCGTCCGCTTAGGACGCACCAAAACGTTTCGGTTCCCGGGAACGCCAAAACGAGTTACGATATGGACGGGCGAAATAAATCCAAGTCCCGTACGCGGTACGTACGATATATGCGGACGTGTTTTACGTGGGACAGGGCGCCATCCTCCACCATTCCCCGATGGGTAGACCACCCGACCCCTGGCGAAAACGAAGATTTACGGACGCGCGTTATCAATATTTGATCGGCGACCACGGCGGTGTAATATATGTACGGCGGATAATCGCGCGCGAAAGTGCGTGTGTGTGCCGTGCGGTCACGTTTACGAACGATAACCGCGAAATTGATGTACGCGGGTGTCGCGGTTGTTCGCGGGCGCCCTTCGGTCCGCGAGCCGTTCGATCGACCCCGCTTCGCGCGTTTAGTTCACTTAAGCTACCGCGTTGCCGACTTACGTAAATATCGATATTCCTAATAACACATATTACCGTACCGGAACGATTTTTTTGTTGGAATTTTTCATATCGCGACTGCTTTAAGTTTTAGTAACGCCGGGGGTCGATCGGTTCAAATTTCGTTCTATACACGATTCAACGTTTTGTTTCGGGTGTGCGTGTGGGGATGACGCCTTTACGGAGGCCCAGACGTCCGTTAATCGTGAAATCCGCCACCGAACACGGTGTTCCGCGGTCGGAATTCTTTTCCCCAAAAACGATCGATTTTATTACGTAGGTTCGATTTATCCGGACGTTCTGGTTAGGAGTCAAAGGACACCGCCGACGGGCGGAATGTCGCGCGTATACACCGTATTATACGACACCGAACAAACCTCCAGACACGACACCGTACATCGGCCGTCGACTGCACGCGCACGTATTAACCACAGTTGCGAATAACGCGTTCGGTTCGTTACCCGCAAGCGGAATTCGTAAAATCGTATTTTCGAAAGTCGTCGAAAAAATCGACTTGGGCGAACGTCCACGTAAGAAACCATAAGCCCGTCGTACGCCGCGACCGAATTATAACTGCGGCGTTAATTATTTTACGCGTCACACACACACACACACACACACACACACACACACGGCGTTCGTTTATTACGTGAACGTAATTCGCGCGAAAAACGTCCGATAAGACGGACGACCGCGAGCCACTGACCTATTTATAGTTTGGACGACGCCGCCGAAATTCTACGGAATTTTACTCGTTTACCGCGTTATTCGCCCGTATCGACTACAGTAACGGCGTGCACACGGTCGCTCGTATATTCCCCATATCAATTTCGTTTGAACATTAACGGAAAAACCCGAGGCGTATAATCGTTTTTAATTTTTCCCAAATTAACTAATTACCTCCATCAATCGGTCGCGTTTAACGATTTCGTTTTTTTTTTCGAAACGTTTCGATATTTTGACGTTTTTTCAACCACGTGCATTATTAGATTTTCGCGTTTTTCCGAAGATGCGTTCGTGTCCACACACACACACACACACACACACACACACACACACACACACACACACACACACACACACACACACACCCACACACACACCCACCCACAC
>JAIPRN010001387.1:0-15424 GCA_025469175.1 Geopemphigus sp. TES_GeoC_2020
TATATATATATATATATATATATATATATATATAAAACGTATATTTTTTTCAAAACAAACGGAAAAAGTGATTCTGGTTATACGACAACAGCCCAACGCTCGCGAATCGACTCTTCAAGCGGCAGCTGGTACGTTATTTCGAACGATACGATTTTTTCACGTAGGTCATTGGTTAATCGCTCATCGTGGAAACGCGAGAGCGTATTTGGACATTGTTTTTGTGAGAGGAAGGGGAGGATGGAATACGCCTTTGGCACGCGTAAAGCGTATAATTACCGTCGTTATTTCTTGTTTGCTTGCGCAGACGGTTGGATGCCAACTCCTCCAGCAGTCCCGCAACACGATTCGAGCGGACTCCATTGTCTTTCGTCGGCCGATAAATTAATCGTTAAGCAATTAACCAATCACACCACAGGTGAAAAAGCTTTATTACGTTAGATTACTGCTACCGAGAGTAAAAAGTAAAACGAAGCACAGCAGTCGTAAGTCTTGTACCGTACACGTTCGACCGGTCATAACCGGTAAAACGCGATTGTATCGGCATTCGCGCGAAAATTTTACAATTTTCGGATTCGTTGGCGTACGCGCGGTTTGGTCCTGAACAAGTTTTTATCGCGTATTCGTTTCGAACGTCGACGTAGTTTTTCGCGCCGTTTTCGGCGCTAACACCAACCAACTATAACCACGGTCGCTCGATAGACCGACCATACATACGACTTTACATAATTTACATTACTACATAATACAAATACTTTACATTACTTTACCTTACATACGACTTTCTATCTCGAACGACCGAACCTCTTCCCTCTAAAAAAAAAAAAAATAAGTTTCTCCGTGTTCTTGTTAACCGTCCGACACGCACGTCCCCGAACGTGTTACAGTTATGTTGAGCAACAGATACGCAATATACAACGACGTCGGTCAAAAAGTGTTGAGCGCGGTGGAAAAGAGCAATTACTGTGCGTGGATTTTCTTGGGCGAGCTTCGGCCGTTCGAAATGGTCATTTCGGACAACGCGAAAAATGAATTGATCCATTTGTCTAGACCGTTGGCTTGCAACAGTTGCCTGTTCCCTTGGTATTTGCAGGTAACGTCCGGGCGCCGCGCCCGTTATTTATATAAGAATCGTCCCGATTAAACGCCGAACGGTAGACAATAACGCTGGCCGTTTATTGTTATTATCGTATGCGTTTGGTGTAACAATCGTGGATTCGTGGAACAGAACGTCGAGGTGTTTTCTCCGCCCGGCTATTTCGCCGGGATCGTCGAGCAGGACTGGTCCATTTTTAAACCGATGTTCACCATCCGGAACGCGGCCCGCGAAGAGGTGCTGAAAATCAAAGGGCCGATTTGTTGTAATGACATGTGCGGCATCGACGTCAATTTCAAAGTAAATAGCTGCGGCCGTTCGGCAGAGTACTGCGCGCCCGCGCTGGGGTAGTTTAATCGACGGTTTTTTGCGCAGTTGTTGTCAAAGGACAAAGCCACCGTGATCGGTTACATATCGAGAAAATGGGCGGGACTCGTGAGGGACGCGTTGACCGACGCAAATTACTTCAACATAACCTTCCCGGTGGGTCTCGACGTCCACACGAAAGCCGTCATATTGGGCGCTTGTTTTTTGATCGTAAGTGGACACCGCTGTTTTCACGTGCGCCCGACATTTTCCCGATTTTGTCCGACGAATTGTCGACAAACTCGCTCGGGTCCACCTATCGACGACGATTTCTGTAAATTTAAACGTCGCCGCGAACTCTACATAAAAACCACAAACATCCGGTCGTTTGTTCGCAATTTTGTGGGTCCGTCGTACTGTAAATGATTATACATTGCGCGTTTATTATACTTCCCGACGTCAAACCAACGACGACAACGATGGGACAGCGAACCATTGTTGTTAATTTCCTGGATGGAAGTTAAGTATACGCGACGTTTCATAGGGCGACTTGTACCCAATTGTTCGCAAACGGGACGGTCATCCAGTAAATGTAAACGCTTTGAGGTTCGTTTCACGAATTCGACAAGTTTCGAACGCGATACCATTTCGTTTCGAATTTTTGTTGATTGTCGACAAATTTTCGCAGGACTATATGTTTTTTAAAGATCTGTGAAGAGTGAATCGACGTTAACGTGAACGGTATTCTTCAGTTTTGGACGTGATGTCGTAAGCGTTGTAATCACCAACGAGATTATAAACCATGACATGTGGAACAAAAAAAATTTCAATAAAAGTCACGCGTATTTGTCGTTACCTTTGTTCGATATTCAATTCGTGGGAACAAATTGAAAACTAACGCGGATGGTTAGGTGGAAAATCGAATGAATAGATTTTGAACGGCGTGCCGTTTCTCGCGTAGTCGTCGTCTGTTGTTCCTGTCTGTCGTTGTAATTCCTTGTTGACTATTTACGACCGATAACGTTAATCGACCGATAAACGCATAATTTATCGAGCCGCCGCCAAATAACGGCGGTCGAAGTTTTTTCTCTCAAAAATAGGCGTTCAAGTACGACGTATATGCCTTTAATTTCGCGTATTTTTAATTGTACCGGCGTACACGGTGTTCGACTATTCGTCCAACTCGCGCGGATTTCGTTTCGGTTACAATAGAAATATATTTCGTAGCGTGATTGTCCGCTATCGATTTCACGAAAGCGACTTTTTTCGGTTTATTTCGTCCACGAATCTGTTTTCTGAACGGAATTATTGTACACACGAACGAGAGAGCTTAGTGAGTCGAACGGGTCTCGCTCGCGCAGATCCGTTGTTCCCGCGTAACCGAAAAATTTGCCTAAACAAATGTTGGTAAATAACCGCGTGAACGACCCGCGGTGGGAGGAGGGGCGTAGCGAACGGCCCGCCATGGTCACGTGTGCGTTGAAAACGCGTTTATATATTCTTCGCCTGGTAACGCTTCGGGACGTGCGAACAACAAGAAGAGTGTTTTCTCCGTTTTTGTTTTCGGGAAAAGTACGCAAATGGACGGCTTACCTTTCATACCGGGATACCGTTTGAATGACATTACAGTAACTAGCCCGTATCTAGCTTAGCGACGTGCGAACGATTAAATTACGTTATGTTTCACGAAGAAAAAGGACTACAATTTGAGCGCCCAGTTCCGATGGAAAAACGGATACGCCTTGCCCAAAGACAAACCAACGGGCATCGGCAACGTCCCCTTGGACGTAGACTCCATCCTATTCAATAAGTCCTCGAACGCTCAAAGGTCAGCCGAAAAGTCGAACGAATGCGTCCCCTTCGTTTTTGATTTTCGTCGATCTCGATCGCGGTCGAAATACAATCGCTTTCATTGTTAGACCTTCGGTTCTAATTACAGTTACAACCCGACATTGACTTACGGAAAAGCGAAAGACCCACCCAAGCCGATTATTCAGTCGCATTTTATGATATTCGACGGGAAGTGCCTGTCATTCAAAGGGTACACTAAACAGGCCGTGATAAGGCCGCCGGTAGATACGTTTAGAGTCCGGCAAGTGAAAATCACGTACTACTTGGTTGACGACACGTTTGGTATCATGGAGCCCGTCGTACAGGTAGAGTTATCGTTTCGATTTTCCACAAAAGTGTTGGCGACTTGAAGCCGACGTTCCCTGCTGATCGTTTTCGTACCGCGGCTATTTCCACTCGCGTGTTTATCGATCGTTTAGGCTGGCGTTTTCGTGCGTAACCACAAACCCGTTTTGTGTTAACGTTTCGTCGATTCCGGATTTCGTTCTCGAATGGCGTTCCACGGGATAAACCGATAACAGTTTTATCGATCAAAAACGAAAACTGTTTGTTTGTCGGACAAACTGTTGGGTGTACCGATCTCGACGTATTGTTTCATCTACGTTATCCAGTACACCGCGACGAACAACGGTATAAAACGGGGTCGAAGTGGTCGGACTTTTCGGGTTTTTTTTTTTGACCGCGTTGTCCGTAGATAGTTGGAATTGCGTGCGAGTGACTTTTTTTCGTCGTCAACGGGTGGCTATGGTGGTACGGGTTTTCGTAGCTAAAAACGAAACGTTTTGGTTTTCGGTACGTCGCCACCGACCCGTACGACCGAGCGATAGTAGCGCAGACCGGCCGGCGGCGACCGTTCGCGTCCCTTTTTGTAATGTTTTGCCGGGTTTCGGATCCGTTCGTAAATTGTCGTCGGCAACGTTGCGCAGAATGCGGGCTACACACAAGGGTGCGTGCTGAGACGGTGCCGCGTGCCGAACACGCGCCGCAAGAATCGATACTGGCACTGGTCCGACTTGAACAACGGCGTGGAGCTCGACTTCTTCGGCACCGTGTACCGGCTGTGCAGCTGCAACCTGTACACCAAACAGTTTTTGTCCAGCAAGGGTATCGTCATAGGCCCCGACGAACCGTTACCGGACGACCCGTACATGGTCGACAGATGGACACAAAAACGGTTAGCAGCGGCCGCGTCGAAGGCGTGCTTCTCCGACAGGTCGGCCGCCAACGACAAGGCCAAACAGTTTCTGGCGTACGACGGCCAAATACTGCGGTACGTACGCCCAAATGTCGTCGGCAAATACGAATACGTCGTTTACCCGTTTGGAGGCGAACTGAGTGGTTCGCGCAACGAACGGCGCCTGTTTCGTAGATTTTCGGGAACGGGTGCGTGTGTATTTTGATAACCGGGTATCCTACCAGCGTGAAAGTATTTTCGTACCCAATTGGGCTACGTTTCGAGAGTACACGTTTTTTTGTGTTCATCTCGACGAAACGCGTTTCGAAAATCCGCGGAAAAGGTAAAATTGGTAGAAACAAAAAAAAAAAAAATGGTAAAACCAGCCGCGGACGGCGGTGCCACGATACGGACGGATGTGTGTGTATGTATGTTCGAACGACATCGATTCCAGGTACACTAGATAGAGTCGTTTACTTTATGTACATATTTCGTAACGCAACTACAATTATGGGCGATACGTATTTAGAATCGACGAAATGTAAGTAATTGTGTAGGCCAAGTAATTGGCACCGAATTCGTTTTTTTAATTATTTCATCGTTGTTACGCCTTTTCCAAATGTCGGGATCAAATCGTTATCGAATCGTTTGAGCCGAAAGCGTTGGTTTTGGCTCGGGCGTACAACATTCTAGCTGTATTCATTTTTGTTAATCGCGCGTAGTTCGAGAACTACGAAACAACAAAAGTCGGCTCGCGATCGTTGTTTTGATCACGACGAGTAATCGTCGCTTTCAAATTCGTTTAATATTAATACGGCTCCGAAATCACCGTGTAAGTAACTCACTCGAGCCAACGTTTACTGTGCGTTAACTTTTTGTTTTTTTAAAATTATAAAACCGAATATAGTCGAATTAACGACTTTTATTTTCGTTAACGTTTTGTAACGAATATCGCCAGAATTTCAAAAGTCGATTTTTACCGCATTAAACGCTATTTAGTTTTCGAACGGCGCGCGTCTCTGTGTCTAGAGGTTTTTGGACAATTTTCGTGCGCATACGGTACAAAAAAAGTCCAATTAAACTATACGACGTTCGAAAGGTTTTACGTGGCATGGGACGACGACGGAGTGGAACCCGCGGAATGGAAATTTTTCACGCTTCTATACTTCTTGGCTGACGACTGTGTAGAAATCTTCGATTCAAACGACGTGGCTCATAAATGCGACAAGAATCCGTTCCCGATGTTTCTAGGCAAAACCAAATTACCGAAGGATTGGTCGAATTTACCGCGTAAGTACCGACTGCCGCCATCTTGACGTGCGTACGCGCGCTACACACCACGTTTCCGTAACTAATTATCGTCGGGTCTCGTTATCCGCGCGTACGTTTTAAAATAAATACAATATCGTCTACCGGCTCGATTACAATAAGATATCGTATATATCTATCACGACGGTACAATAATACATTTCGTTTCGAAATTTAAAGCGGCCACGGCCGGTCGAAAAATAACCCGAAAAAGGCGGCTAAACGTCTACGATTAGATCGATTTGAACGTTTGAAAATCGGGACGATATTGTCGTCTCGACTAACATCTAGAATGTAATTATGTACTCGATAAGTTTTCAGAATTTGATTGCGTCCCACGTTTGGTCCATTAAGACACTACGCGTCGCTTCAGTTCGATCAAATCGGTTATGTCTATATATATATAAGTACATTCTCCGCTTAGGGAACGTACGCGGTCGTATTTTTCGGAAATTACGTCCGGCCTAACGCGACCGTCATTTACGTAATTATTACGTCGACGATTGCGCGCACGAATGTACGGATCGCGAAGGACAGGTACAAGTTCCGTGTTCGTCGTTTACAGCGAATTTCCCATCGATTTACTTGGAGCCCGGCAGCAGCGAATACCAAGAGTACTACGAACCCAAAGACTTCGTGATCGGGAACACTATATTCGTGTTGGGCCGTAGGTTAGCGGGCCGGCTGAACGGACTGCCGCGGCCTGGGCCGAGCGTGCGCGGTTGACCACGCGATTCCCTGTTTAGGTTTTTGCTGTACGATTGCGACGCGTTCACTAGAGCCTATTTCAAACGGACGTTGCGCGTCGATCAACCGGACCCGATCAAGGTGTCGGAGCCGAAAAACGAGGCGCTGAGCGCGCGCAAGAAAGTAATACCGCCCTACACGGGATTCGGCGACCCGGACGACACGCGCCAAAATTGCCTGTCGCTGGTGCCCAAGCCGCCGAAAACGGACTTTGTCACGTACGTGCTGAACGCCAACAAGAAGCTCCGATACAAACTGAAAATGGTACCGGTCAACGACGTGGACGAGTTTCGGGACTTCATCATGGAGTTTTGTCTCGGCAACAACCAAATGAGCATACTCGAAGTGGTGGACAAAAACAGCGGGTTCTTCAAAGGCCGGTTCATGTCGTCCGTTCGCCTACGGAAGCCCGACACAAGCGTGGACGACGACGAGTTCTACGGTCCCAAAGATTTCGCCATCGGTAAACAATCGCCCCTCTCCCCCACTGGGTTGATGTGTGGTGGGGTTTGGTGACGGTTCGGAACAACGTCCCGCGTTTTTCTTAGCCAGTCGGCGGGTGGTGTACTTACGGTTTTTTTTTTCCGAAAACGACGACCCTTGCCGCCCCCCGTAAAAGACGATAAACGATTTAGTTAGGAGAACCGTTTCGTGCGTGAGAGTAGCCGGCGAGGTGTACGCGTTTTTCGTTTATGATCGGCGACACACGTAATACCGGGAACGCAAACGCCGTCACCGTTGCGCGTGAAAAAAATTATCGGGTCTTTTACGGACGTGGTCCGTATTTTTGAACGGATAATGCCGAAAATCGGTTTCTTTTAAAGCGTGTAAACGTTCTCGGTTCTCACGATACCTGAATGCTGGTGGTGATGTTGGTCGCGTACAAATAAGAAACGCGCGGTATTCCCTTATTAACGAACATATCGATTTAGATTATAGATCCGTATTTTAAAGCGAATTCGAATATTGGCCTTCCCTCACCCTTTTAGGTATATTTAAAACCGGCGGGTGAGTGGGTATATTAATTGTTTTACTATCGTATTTCCGCGGGAACGTCGTACGAACGTTTACTCGAATTGTGAATCATAACGTATTACTGGTAATTGCCGTTTTAGGCGCCGAACTGAGCATTAAAGGATGGGTGTTCAAAATTGTTGAGCTGGACTTGTGGACGTACAATTACATGAACGAAAATAAGGAAATGTTCACTCAGGAGGCCATTGATGGCGCTAAATCGTTTTTGGAAAACAAAGGGCTACTGACCAACGAGCGAACGACGAACGACAATAAAACCGAGCAAAACGAATCGGCGGTTAAAAACGTGAACGACAAATGCCAACGAAATTGAAACGATGTGGGGTACGGGCTCGTAATAACCGTAGACCGTGAAATCGTTCGCGTTTTTTTTTGTATAATTTCGGCGAACAAGCGACGACGGTGTTCGGTTTTCGGACATTTATCGAACGGGCCACTAATTCGCGATAGAAACATCGACCGTACTATTTCAGTCTCGTCGAGTGCCGTCCGACGACCGCCAAACACGAATGGTCAACAACATTTTTCGTATATCGTTCGCGAAACCGATCCGGGACCGCGCGTTTTACGTACGAAATTGTTACGGCCGTTTCTTCGAGAAAATTCCGTTCCGTACGAGGGACGAATTGTGTCGTTTAAACGCGATTACGAAAAACGTCGTACACGGGTCGTACTGTCGAAATCCGTCGCTTCAATGGCGTAGTTTTTCGACGCGAAAAAAGGTGACCCGCACCCAGTGATCGAAAGAAAACCGACGGGTACGTTCTCCCGAAATTTTCCAACGGAAAATAATTCTCGCGAACGACCGATCGTATCGTGTCTCCGTCACGTTTATTCGATCTTGTACGCCCGGTCGCTGAAACGTGATACGAACGTACCCGTTAGTCCGTACGGAAGCTCGATCGATCGACGCGGACGGAAATAATATTTATAATCCGTCGATCAATTCGTCCGAACACGTTCGTATCGTATTATCGTTTCAACTGGCCGGTCGAGTCGTTCCGGCGTCCGATTATTGACAAATCGCGTCGTATTTCAGTTTATTAATAATTCCGAAGTCCGGAAAAACGCGCGTTCGCCCGCAGTTCGTCCGAGATAACCGAACGAGCGCGTACCCGCAACCGACGCACCGGCGTCGTGTCCAGCCCTCTATGCTGATCACCGATAACGGCGAATATTTGTAGCGCGATCGTGAACCGTCGGTCGTTGTCGTCGCCGTATGTCGTACGGTACCCGGCCGGCACGGACCAAACGTGGCGCGGCCGCTTCGCCATTTGCTGTCGTTCGTCGTTGTCGCGTGGTTTGGGCTATCCGAAATAAATTAAACGGGCCGTTTCGTCGTCTTTTTCCCGTAATCGAACGGCAATAACGCCCGTAATCACCCGGGACGCGTGCCGACTCCGCACAGACGACTGTACTACCCACGATCGGCCGTGACGAAATCGTCGTAAGTATTGGCCAAAAAAAAAAAAACCGCTCGAATCGTTAAACTAGCGTAGTAGACGTTTAGTACTACGTCGGTCGGACACTTTACGGAGTCGACGGTTTCCGCCGTTTTTCGACCGTTCGAATACGAATACGTACGAAAGATAGGTCCACAGCCGATTTGTCGACCGATCGTTGTTCGCGGCACTAACCTACCTTGGTCGCGTTTTGCTAACCGTCGTGTGTTCGACGTGTTTTTCTACGCGACAAATAGCGTAAATTTAACGAACCAACGGCGGCTGACGTTCCCATCCGGGAACGAAACAAATTCGTTTCGGGCGACAATATTATCGTTATCACCCGCTCGTTTAGCCGTACAAACAGGACGGCCCGTTTATGAAAGCTATTTTGAATTTTATCGCGTCACTCGGCCGTTCCCGAAATCGCGTTCACCTAGGACCGGTGGCGTACTCGAATTCATTGGCGGAGGCTTTTGATATTTAAATAAATTAATCGGACGACCTTAACAAGACGTATTATACACTTTGATAGATTATTCGTTTTTAATTAACACGTTATATAACGTGTATTTCGTTATTATTTATTAAAAATATACGTCTCGTAAGAAATTAATTCGTCCTAAAAATTTCCGAGGGGGTTTTATTCCCAAATCTCCTCCCCCCCCACATTAGTAAGCCATTGCCTAGGACGCACCGTAAACGGATATAGGTTATTTCCGTTTCGTCTATTACGGAATAGGTATTCAGGAATGTATCGCGTAGTGTGACAAGTACCTTAGTTTCATTTATGCGTCAACAACACGCGGCGATAATCAAAATCAAAGTGCTCGGGTATAATATCGTTTTCATCATTATTGTTCGCTGACACGGGTCCGCAATCCCCCGTAAACGCGAACAACGTAGTTCCGACCAACCCGAAATTACGTCGTATACAGTAGAGTCTCGTTAATCCGGACTTGACGGGACTGGATTCTGTTCGGATCAAACGGAATCAACTTTCAAAATATGTCTAGAATTAGTTTTATAAGACAATTAGAACCGACGTGTCGATGGTAATCTACGATTTTTTACAGCCTAGTCCAACTTTTAAAACCAAGAAACGATTAGGGCGCGTAAAATTATATAAAAAAAAATCTTATCGATTACTTCGACGTTTATCCGTTCTCTTTTCTCGTATTTTATTCACGTATTTATTACGTTTCGCTTTTCGCGAATTTTTTCGAAACATCCGCGACTCCGCTGTAACGACTTAATTTCAATAAGAGATACACGAAGACGATTGCTGAGCACGTGAGCCAATTAGACACACAGCCTACTAATTAGTACATATTCGTTAGGAATACATAGTGTACTGGCCATTTACTTAGGGTATAAATGGTACGGGGTACAGCGAGAAACATTTAAGAATATCGGCGCGATCCCAACGTGTCCATAAAAGCACGCCGTCAATTTTCGTTTAAGAACACCGGCGAACACATTTGGCACCGTCCCCGTTGCGCCACACCGAACCGTAGGCCTTTTTTATCTCCTCGATCGTCCGTCTGGTGTAATCGTCGTCGTCTACCGGTGTACGAATGTATTTCGGGGTAAATTTGTTTTCCGCCTAAAAAAAAAAAAGACGCGCGGCAGCGATCGCGTGGCGTGTTGGTGCTGAATTGAACGTGTTGCACGGACGTTTCATAACGTATTTATACTTACGATAAGAGCCGTTTACGAAAATGGTTGAGAATTATTGGGCGGGGTAAGATTTCGGTGTCGCTTAAGATTTCGCTTAATTCGAATCGAAATCCGATTTAGGATATATTTTCACGAACATTTATCGTCCGTTTGTACGTGTAATTTTTTTTTTTTATAGTCTTATTGAACGAATAGTGTATTTTCACCCGAGTGAGGGGCCGAACGCTCGCCGCCGTGTACTCGTGCTTCGCGTATTATCCGATATAACGTAAATACGACTGGCGATCCAATCGATCGTGTATATGTTACGGTCGATGTGATAAGTTCGGTCTGTATTAATTATTATTATTAGTAACCGTAGCAGTTGGTCAACGTGATTAATAATGTCTGTATAATTAGGCCTACCGGCTATTATTTATATTAACAATCCTGGTTAATGTAATGAAAACGCATTTCGGGCTTCACTATTGTTTATTTATCAAACGTGGCGAGTGAAATTTGGTAATAAAGTTAATACACCTAAACAGAATTTATCAATCAAAAAACGTAACTAGACGTGTAACAAACGGACTCGTAGGCACGCCTTTAAGTGCCTAGTAGTTACTTGTTTTTGCAGGAAAGGCTCTCGTGGCACTTTGAATTACAAAGAACGCTTGATTTTTTACATTTGCAGCGTTTTGTATTTGAACTACAATTGCGGAATCCGTGACCGCCTAAATTTATCACGTTCACCGTTTTTAGACGGGATTTATTAATAATTACCGGTCGAGGCGATTAATTCTGGCGTATTTATCGCTTTTATCTAGCTATTCGGGTTGTAGTTATTAATAACTTTCATTTAATCGTACTTACCGCCGTAACATAAATATATATTGGGAACCGGGCGAACGAAATGTCGGCCGGCGTCGTTAAAAAGGCGACTCGCGTGTTCGGCGGAACGTTTCGGATACAAACAAAACGTGCCCGCGGTTCGTCTCGGGACGTAACTCGAATATAAACGTTACAGTCGCGGAGCCGTAAACCACCGGGACGTGGGAAAACATGGAACGGCGGAACATCATACCGGCCGGGCTGGAAAGCGACGAGGACGACGATTACGACGACGAGTGCGGTTACTACGCGGAGAAACGGTCGCTGGGCCCGAGGGTGCCGCCGCCGGAGGACTACCGGCAGACGTTGCGGGACGCGTGCGTGGCGAACGACGTGCCGGAGATCGAACGGGCCCTGCGCGCCGGCGCCTTGGAAGTGAACGGGCGACTGCGGGGCGATTGGACCGCGTTGATGTACGCGGCGTTCAACGGGTCGTACGACGCCATGGTGTACCTGCTGGCGAACGGCGCCGACCCGGCGCTCGACCACGACTGTTTCGGCGTGGCCATGTGCGTGTGCAAATGCTGTAACGCGATCGCGGACGACGCGAACGTGCTGAACTGCCTGCGGCTGGTGGCCGACTACGGCGGGCGCGACGACGTGAACGCCAGGGACCGGGCGGGCGTGTCGGCGCTGATGTACGCGTGCGCCGCCGGTTGGCCGAGCGTCGTCGCGTATTTGTTGGATCGCGGCGCGGACGCGGAGGCGCGGGACCACGAGAACGGCGAGACGGCGCTGTTCTTCGCCGTCCGCGCCGGCAACGCGGACGTCGTGCGGCTGCTGTTGTCGCGGGGCGCCGACCAGATGGCGGCCGACAAACGGGGCCAGACGGTGCACCGGATCGCCGAGGGCAAGAACATGGTGGACGTGTTGCGCGTGTTGTGCCCGGACGATTGCCGCGGCCCGGATTGGTGGCACGGTAACTACGTGGAGGAGCGCCGCACGTACTGGGACCAGATCATGGCGGAAATCGGTAACGGGTACGGCGACGACGTGCGCGCGTTCCTGGAGACGTTGTCCATGGACAAATACGCGGCCTATTTCCGGGCCAACGACGTGTCGTTCGGGCGGCTGCTCGCCGGTAACCAGGACCCGACCGTGCAGGCGGCGTTCGTGTTGACGCCGCAGCGGCACGTCCTGGCCACGGCGCTCAAGTGTTTCCACCTGTGGAACTGGTCGAACCGGACGCTGAACATCAAGAAGAACGACACGGACGTGGAGAACATCGCGCAAACGTTGGCCGGCGTCATCAGGCAGCTGCACATCGTCAACGGGTCCGTCGCGTACCTGGGCACGGTCCGCCGCGACCTGGACCCCGACAAATGTAAACAGGCGCTCACGTACGTGCGGGCCATCCGGTCACTCGGTCGGCACATATTCGACGAGCTGGACAAGAAGCCGAGGATCGGCCAAGTGGATTACATTGGCCCGCACCCGTTGACCGTGCGTAAGAGTGGGAAAACGCGCCTATTGGACGTGGCGGTCACGGTCTCGATCGTCGTCCTGGTGCTGTGCCGCGTCGTTTGACGTTCCCTCTCCCCCCCGCCGAAATTGTAAACTTCCCGTCACCGTTTCCCGAACATCGCGCGGCGTCAAAACTGCTTCGCACTACGCTCGGCTTACATTCGGTCGTCGTACCGAGGCTATCGCATCGCCGGCGTTATATTTCACGGATACGTTCGCGTTAAATTCTCGTCGGCGGTTTTTTTTTTTTTTTTTTCAAAAAACGAGAAACTTAAAAGAAAACATTGTCGTCAAACCGTTTTGTACGAAATAATAAACGTTTACGCGATACTCGTTACGGCTCTTGTTCGTTGTAAACGAAAAGCGAATACTATTAACAGGGTGTGCTTACGTACGTTTGGTAAAATTTGAAGTTTGGTTCCTGGTGGCGACGGGACGGGGAGAAGGGACGAAATACCGAAAGGTAATAGTATTCGCTTCTTGTTGTACGCCTAACCTTGACTCCATCCCGTCGATGTCCCGAAGCGGAGGTTGTTCATGAGAACACTTGCAACCGGACTGAGTGTTTGTGACCAAATTGGACCGCTTCGAGCGCCGTTGATGGAACGGGACACCGACGGATCACCGTACGCGCTGGTACGTCTATTTGGTTTTGCGGGTGGTCACGCGAAAATGACGTCGCGTTTTCGTCCCTTCCTTTAATCGGTCCTCCTTGGTGGTGATGGTGGTGGTGGGGAGGGAAAGGGCAACCGCGACGGTTCGTTAGAACGACGCGGCCGTGATAAACGAAAAAAACCCGTCCGAAGAGATCCGTCAACGGTAGTCGGTCGTCGGAATCTGGCCGAGTAACACTATGAACTTTTTTGCGTAAAACCGTGGCCAGAGGTCGTAACGCGGTAAAGGGTACGTACGTATATTTGTAAAAAGTACATAACCTAACACCGTGCGAGGGGAGGGGGATGGAGGGGCGTCCAAGTGTCATCCCGGCGGACCGTCGACGGCGTGCGTGTGTAGGTAGGTAGGACCACCGGTAACAACAACGGCGGCAGAGCGCGTTCGTCTGCGCGTTTTTCCGGGCGCTCCGACGACAAGCGTGCCACCGCGCGGCCGCGGTTCGTTAGGACAGTAAACACGAAGCGATTGGTGGTGTAGCGAGTTTGTCGCCCGTCGCGTTCGCATACGATTCGCTCGTTTGTCCACCGATTACCAATAACCGTGAATCAATATAGGCGTTAAACGTGGAAGTATAAGTTTATTTTCCCTTATTATTATACAAAAACAATATTTTTGAGCAATTACGTTATTAATGATTTGTAACTAAATAAAAAGCGAAATTTCTACGAGTAAAACAATACACACACACACACACACACACACACATATATATATATATAAAGGATAAAAAAATATATAAAATAATATACCGTAACGTTTCCGCGCGATATTTCCTAGTACGTAATACATAATTTTGATTATTTCGCGACAATTCGAACGGGATCCACCGACACCACCAGCCGACGATCGACGAGACACGATTTCTCCCGGCCGAATTTCGTCGAAAACCCGACGTGTTTTCGCGTCCAAATGGCGAGGACGGTGGACTCGTCGTATCGGTTGTTATATATTCCCCCCCCCCCAGAGTTTGTTACTACGACGGTTTTCCGAAAATTATCTCGGGATGGTTGGCGCGCGGTATACATATGTGACCCTTAGAGACTAATTAGTTCGTTATTACTGTCGGGATTGAACTATAGAAACGGAAAATAAAGAACGAGACGAAAAACCGTCGGCAATTTTGTTTCGATTTTGTCGTACGACGACGCGGAGCGACGTAATAACAACGCGTCGCGTCGTTACGCGCGCGAATTAAAAAAAACGAAACCGCGGCCGCGTAGTCGGAAATATCGCGTCGATCGGGCTACGCACGCGCGTACGATTAATCTCCCGGGGTCGTCGTAACAATAGGTCGCGTTTATAATGTAGCTAATAAATTACAATTGTACAAAAAACACTACCGAAGGTTTCGTTTTAGATGAGGGACGTGATTAATCTGGCCTTGAAGTTCACTATCCGTTCGGTGGTCTGGGCCAATCTCTGAAAAATTACGCGCGTCCAATTAGTGGCCGAGCGAATTTGTGTGTTTCGCGTTCGGGCCGCGGCGGCGCTCCCGGGATTGCGTGTACCCCCCCCCAGTGGCGCGTATTTAGACCCGAATTTCGGCGAAAGATAGTGCGTGTGAGGGGGAGGAGGGGAGTTAATTTTTAAATAAATAAAAAAAAAGTTTGAATAGATTATTCGTTTTTAAGGAACACGCGACGTTGTATATATATATATATAACGAGTATTTTGAAATTGAAAAATATTTTACACGTTCAACGTTATCGATTACAAGAAATACGTCGCGCGAGAATTTTTTCTAAAAAAAAATTTTCGGCGGTGGGAGTGGGGGGTATA
>JAIPRN010001387.1:20803-33027 GCA_025469175.1 Geopemphigus sp. TES_GeoC_2020
AAAATAAAAAGACTAAACCGGTCACCCAATAAAAATCGAAATAAAAAAATAAAAAAAAAAAAAAAAAAAAAAAAACAAAAAGTCAATAAATAATTACGGACATTCCAATAGAGGCGTGTAATAATTTTATCATAAATACTTTGCGGTCATATTTTACCGGTGTCTGTGATCGATGACCGGTCCTGGCCCGGTTGTTTCGCCGACGCGTCCCTGGCGGTCCTCTTCCTCTTCTTGCCCGTTCCCACCGCGTTGTCCGAGTCCGACGGCTACAAAAGTAAAACGACCGTGTCAAGTGCAACGCCAACGCGACCGACTACCGTTTAATAATCGCGGCGCTCTAAACGAACAATTCATCCGCCATCCCGTGTTCACGTTTAACGGACGAACGTGGTTACGGTTCGATCGAAGCGTCTAACTACGACGGAATTACTGTTATTCGTTCAAAGGCGCGCGTTCGAAAAAACCGCGGGAACGACGTTAGAAGCGCGTCGCTGAAAAATGCTATCCATAAAGATCGCGCGTGCAAAAACGCTTCGGGGATTGGAAGGAGCGCCAGCGCGTAATCATTAACGGGGAGACTATTGCGAAGGTGACGGACGACTAGCCGTTGTCCGCGTTAGCACGTAGACGAAACGAATACGTAATTTCTTCCAGACGGAACGACAATTTACGTTTTATTTTTTTCTTTCGTTTTTTCGAACGCGCGTTCGGGACTTTTCAAAAAGCGTTTAGTTAGTAGTGTTCGAGCCGTTTAACCAAGCATTTGGCGACGCCCGTTCGCGCGGGTACAACATATGGTTTCGCGATCGGCGAACGTCGGTGGCGTCATGCCCCGGCCGTGTTCGGACCACCGACGTCGCACGCTTATTGTCGCCCGGTGGCAAGAGGGGGGAAAATATTTATTTCGGTCACCGGACGCGCGAGCGTACTGAAACTTATAGAGGCGTTCGGTATTCGCGGAGACGTCGAACACGCTTCCGATATCCGGCGACGAGTTTAACCGGCAAATTCGACGTTCTACTAATCACGTGTTCTCGGGATCGAATTCTCCGATTAGTTTCGCGAAGTGAATTGTATGGACGCGCGGATCATCGAATAAAAACGTCCGTAGCGATTTCGAAAGGCCGTCGGATACTACCGGTAATCGACCCAAAAACGAACACCGATTGAAGGCGTACAACGCGACCAGCGTTTGTCCCGTATTTGGTTTAGACGTAACGGTTTTTCGTTTGGAAACGCGATCGGTTCTAAATTCCGAACGACAACTCGCGTAGTCGAACTCGGTCGAATCCGCGTACGCGTATAACATTGGCGTACGTTGTGGTGGCGGGGCGGTTCAAATAAATAAATCGGACGACGAAAACGCAATACACGTTATGATACGAAATGTAGTTTATTCATTTTTAACGAACACGTTATATTTATAAGGCGTATCGAAGTTGAAACATATTTTAGTTTTTCGTGACTAAAAATATACGTCTCGCGAGGAATTAATTTTTTCCAATCCCCCCTCCCTCCCGGTTAGCACGCCACTGATGTGTAACATGTACGGTTATTGCCACCGTATATTCGAACCTTTTTGAACGTTACCGAAGGCGTTCCACGAGGAATAATAATGATCGTTCGGAACCGTTCTTTTTTTGTCGAACGCGCTCCAGGTCGATTACAAACGTACCAATTATAGCGTCCGATCCTTTTTTTACTTTCGTTAATACTAATTAAAGACTACGGATAAGCGTTTTTACGAATCTACCGATCTACGAATTTACAAATCTACTAGTTTACAAATCTATTAGGTTATAAATCTACTAGGTTACAAATCTACTAGGTTACAAATCTACGAATGTACAAACACACAAATCTACTAGCCGCTTAGTTGACATTGTCGTTATTGCGAAACGAGGATTGCGCCAAATGTATCCACGTGACGGGCGTGTTACCAAGTCGAAACGGTTTCGGGTAACGAACAGTGTGGCGACGATCGTTGCGTAGTAATCGGCGCTTTCGACGAAACGCGTCCGGTAACGGAATGGTGGAATTAAAACGAAAAGGCGAATCGACGCCGTCCATAAGTGCAATACGCGCCTAAGTATTCGAATCCATTTTTTTCGCGTACGAGTATTTTAAGGGTCGACGACGTTTAGCGAAAGTGATCCACACGAAGCGGACAAAATGTGGCGCGGATTCGTTCAACGCGAAGAAAAATGGTCGCGGACCGTGCGGGCGTACGTCGACGGACGGGCGGTTTTTTTATTTCGAATCTTTCGATATAAATAATGCCGCGGTCGTCTCTTCCGATCTAGAAAACCTTGGTTAGCCAAACCTGGACGCTCTCCGAGAACGACGACGTTTCGTAAAACCGGACGGGATTCGGTCCGCGCGAGGTGAAATCATTTTATAATAGGCGCGTGACGATTTCACTACTAAGCCCGCGCGCGACATATACGGAGGGTACTGTCGAACGGGATCGACGAGACGGTTTTCGAGTTTCAAATCGGGTTCGTTTTCTACCGAATGAAACGACCGAAAACGGATTCCGTCGTTCGTGTAAAACAATTAGGGCCCGGACGTTGGCGCGGTAGACCGACAAAAAAAACAAGCGGCGACTACGCGAAAAGCGCGAGGTAAGTCCGAACGCGTGTGTCGTTATTATTATATTATATTATATTATGTTTCGCTTTAAAAAAAAAAAACCGGGCGGTTTGGTCCGTCGAAGGAAATACGTCCGGTAAACGGTCCCACTCGCCGGTGGATGGAAACGTTCGGATAAGCGCGCGGAATTCGTGCCTATAACGGGACGATTGTCGAACCGCGACAACGTCCGACGGATAATTCGACAGGCCCGCCGCCGGCGATAATGTCGTCCGCGACGGGGAGAACTTGGACGGCGACCGATCACGGGACGTGTACGTTGAACGAGAGACACGTCGGCGAAAAATCGAGACGAAACCATCGTCGTTCGGGCCAACCGGCGAGGGGAATTCGACCCGAAAACGTTTAGGTTGCCTCCGACGGTGGTCAGGTTAGACGGAAACGATTATCGAACGGGACGCGACCGAAATGCCGGTCGGCGAAAAACCGTCTAAACTCGCGCGCGCTATATTCATCCACCAGTCCGTCGGATTTACCGTTTGCGTGGTCGGCGGCCCGTTCGTGCCGGTCACCGTGGTGGAAACGTTGGTGTCGACAGTGGTGCTGGTGGTGATGGCGTTAGTGGTGCTGGTGATGCTGGCGATGGTGGTGGTGGTGGTGGTGGTGGTGGTGGTGGCCGCCTCGGTGCTGGTGGCGGCGACGGCGTCGTCGTTGTCGTCGGGGCCGGCTACGGCGATGGTCGTCGAATCGGACGACGCGGCGACCGCGGAATCGTCGGCCGTGGCCGCCGAAGTGGCCGAATCGGCACCGCCTGCTACGGTCACCGCCGGCGTGGCCGTCGCCGCGGCCGATCTGGATTCCAACGGGTCGGCCGGCGCGATCGTCGTCTGTTCCTCGTCCTCGTCGTCCGCCGACGGCGGGTACGTGGGCAACGTGATCGATATCCTCCGGCCGCCGCCGGTACCGGCTTCACTGCCACCGCCGCCTCCACCACCGCCGCCGCCGCCGCCGCCGCCGTTAGCCGCTCCGCCGCCTCGGAGCACCAGCCGGCCAATCACGCGGAATAGGAAACGCGTGATTTGTTGGATCTTTCGGTCGACTATCTAGAAAAACAGGTGACGACGGACACCCAAAAAACACGCGTACACTAAAGACATTGCGTTTGCACAGACACTTTACGGTCTCGCCCGTAAACGGTACCGCGTAATATTCGCCGTCGCGTTTCGCTCGCGTGTCCTGACCGACGCGCCGACAACCGCTTCGGATTACAACCGACGTTTCGTCGTCGCCCGTCTTTCGCGTCCCCATATTCCGTTCGGTCGACGACACCGCGCGTTTTCGTTTCGGACGGGCCAACGACGATTTTAACACGAAAACACTAACCCACGGCGGTCGTCCAGAATTTCGGTCGGATTATACCGCGCGCTCGGACAACTCGGACCGAACTCGTCGCCATCCGGCGCGTAATAACTCCGGCGCACGTCCGTTACAGGGCCGGAACGGTTCGCGTTTTCCCACCGTTCGTTGTCGTCCCGAACGAGAACAGCGGCGTTTTCGGTTTCGTCACACCGCCGTTGGTACCGCCGCCAATCGGCCGATTCCAAAGCGGAAACACAACGGCATCCCGGTCACCCGGGTGTCATCACGACAACCGTACGCCGACTTCCGAACCGGTCCCGATCGCCGAACGTCGAGACACGTTTTAAAAAAAAAAAACCAAAACCTACGTGTCCGTTACACAATCACGTACGGAGAACGCGATTTCAACTATTCGGCGGCATCATTCACGGGCGCGCGAGAACGCCGTAAAGCGCGACTATTGCGACGTTTGTAAAATGAAAAACGCGACGATAACGCCGTTCGCGTCGTTATTTTTTACCGGCTCGAATTTTCGAAATCGCGCGCGTTCCACGCGAATACGTTTTCGGACTAGCCGAGTAACACTTCGAGTATTCGTGCCACCCCACCGGCGCAAACGGTTTGTCGATTGTCGAACAAGCGTGCGCGCGATTTCGACTGGTTACGAAACGAATCCGTCGTCGGCGGGACGTGTTTGCCGGCCAACGGGCGCCGTATTAGGATTTTCGCGGCGGTCCGCCGGCGGTTTTTTCGTTTTATCGCGTGACGTACGTGACGCGCTCGTTTGCTTAGCGCGTGCTCGAACGATTCGCCGAGGCGATAATTCGCTTTTACCGTACCCGCCGGCGGCTACGAAATAACCGCCGACGTTCGCCAAAAATGTGTGCCGCCCACACCGGTAGGTATCGTCATTATTACCGGTGACGAATCGTTTTCGCGTTTCGAATCGCGAGTCATACACACGTTCATTATGCGCGCTCTGTACGCTCGCCATATATATCTATACGCGATTACCGTCGCCGTAAATCGTTTAGCGTTTGTTTCTTATTGTCCCCGCCGTGTCCGTTTGTCATTATTAGGTAACGTTTACTTTCTAAGTTATTTTGGTTTTACGGGCGAACGGACGGAAACACCGACGACGGTTACCGTACACGCTCGTTTCGCACGTTTTCGTGCCTTTTGCCCCTCACTCGGTGGTAAGGGCCGACACGGACCGCGGACGTTAAATAACCGTTTTCTCTGACGTCCTTTTTAAGGCGATCCCATTCCGTACCGGATACGTACGTTTGTGTCCGTCGTCGTCTTAATAAAACATATATTCGTCCGGAAAACGCGCGCCGACCATTTTCCACCGTCACGCGAACACGTCTAACCGAATGGCGACCACCCCGACCCGGCATCACATTTTTTCGTTAAAACGTGCTAAAAATTGGACGATTATCGTAACGCTTTAGGATTAGGAACGGCCCGCGCGAACTGTTGTTGGACCGGGCCGCGGTTCGCCGGCAACGGCCGTGACCTTAAAACACAAAATAAAAACCGTGTTTTCCGTTCGATTTCGGGCCGCGGTTTCGTTAAGTAATTCGACGGGTTTACGATCGGTACGCGAACGTGACGAAACGGGTTAATGGCAAAACTCGTCGTAACGTTTCTAATTTAAAATCGTCGACGGGCGGACACAATGCGTTTATTATTCATTTCCCTCCGAACGAAACACTCGATCGCGTGTGCGCACGTCGCGACGAGCAAATCGTCGCTTTTCAATTCGCCGACGATTGATTCGGCTTCGGTCATTATTAATCGTTGTTGTTGTTGTTATTATTATTATTGTCACGGTCGTCGTTTGGAAACTACGTAATAAATCATTACCGAGCTCCCCGGGGACAGGTTACATAAACACGAGTGGCTTCTGGACACGTTCGTTTAAAGGATTTCAAAATAGCGTACCGTTCGTCCTTGTCGTACTTGTACCGTCACCCGGGTAAACGGAATACCGCCGGTGCGTTAACAAAGACGGACGGTTGCCATAAGTCATTCCGATTGGCCAACGCGCGTCGTCGTCGTTTCGCCTAATCATCGCGAAGGTGGGTACAAACGCGAAAACCGAGAGACGGTGGGACGTACCGAATGACGAACGATACTCGGACGACGAAAATCGTTACGAAAATAAACAGGCGACGACGACGAAACCGGCGCGGGGTTAACAACGTTTTATTCGTTTACGTTTTTTCTCGTATATATATATATATATATAGGTATATTCGATAAATCCGTATGGATACGGGAAAAGATAAAACCCGATATTTCGTTTAATATCGCCCCGCTTAGGGTTTTTCGCCGATCGAAAAAAGTTTTTTTTTCCGAGCGACCAAAAACGTCGAGTTCGGTCCGGTGGCTTCGTTGATTTCGGATAGCCGGCCCGAAACGCGCCTCCACTACGAACGACTAGTAGTAATACGAAATCTCGGCCACCATATAAACGAATCGTCGCGGGTTCATTTCGAAGTCCGCGAAAACATAACGCAACGAATATTGTAATTACCCGCCGTACGATTTACGCAATCGGCCGGCCGTGTCGTAAGATAATTATGTAGATCGCGAGATATATATATATATATACACGCGGGCGTATTACGCGGTACACCTGTACTGGTTTTTTGGTGTTGGCCTTACGCCGTAAACGGGTGAACGTTATTAGGACCGGCGCCGTCGCGTTTAACGAAATTACGACGAGAGAACGGCGGCGCGGCGACGAACGATTCCTCCCCACTCACGCGGGGATACGTACTCGCGTCGTACCACGGAGCGACGTTGTCCGCCCGTCGTTTCGATAACACGGGCGCGAAATGAAAACGCCAGCGTTCGGCGACCGTCTTAGTTTTCCGCGTCGCCGATCCGCGTATTCCGGCCATCCGTCCGAGGAAAACGACGCGACGGCGAAATTCGGTAAAGGCCGTCGCCGCGCGCGTTATCTCGAACACAGCGCGAATGGCGATCATTTCGATTTTTCCGAAAACGAAAAGTAATTCCCGCGAAATTACGAATTCGGTTCGCGGCCGAACATTACGCCGGCCGTCGATACGGACGACGATCGTAAAAAACCGCGCGAACGTCGCGGATACGGTCCGCGGGATAATTCGGGCCGAACATTCGTCCGAGCGTGATTTCGTCAGCAAACGACGGCACGACGGATCTCGGTCCGACCGTCCTACGATACGGGCGCGCTAAATTTCGGGCCGTTCGACGCCCGATCGTTTTGTGCGCGTACGTGTAGCCCGTCCGCGGTATTTTCGGCCCGGCAATCGTCGGTGACGCGCGCGAGCGTTTCGGCGAGCGAACCGGCGGACGAATGAATTTACGTGCGCATTTTTACCTGAGATAGATTCGGGAACAGCTGCCTCAAGAAGCCGATCGTCCGCTTGTCCCTGACGGCCTTGTGACTCGATCCGTCCGCTTCCGCCGACAAGTACGCGTCAGTTTCCTGCGCACGGGAACACAATGTTTACAAACAGAAACAACGGTGACGTGCAAAGGAAGATCGTAATCGTTCTAGCGAGCGGAACGACTCGTATAGAGACGTTATATCGTACGCTAAGCGGGCGTCTTTCGCCACCGGCCGGTCGACGGATTCCGCGTCCGCGTTTCGTTTAACACCCGGCCGGGGGATCTCCAATAACGACGACGTACCGTTATTAGTCGGACGCGATTTTGAAAATTGGCGCGCGCGCGCGTTATTTTCCCCCGGGGCCGCCCGCGGTATGAACACAATAATAAATTGGCGTCCCGTTAATTCGCCGTTCGGGTGATGCGTCAAAAACAGCCGGTTACGTAACGGAAATACGAATTTCGAAATTCGTTTCGCGTAATAAACGCTCGCAAACACACACACACACATATATAAGCCACTGCGTGTGTATATTACTCGTAAATTGACGAAAATATCCGCTCGGTGAGCCTTGAAAACGAATTCTACCGTGGAAGCAAAAAACGCGATAACGAGCCGAGACAACGATCGTAATATATATATATATATCTATATACTACCGGCCTCCTACGCACGACACGACCGCGTTACGGACCTCGCGTGAAACGAAAGTGCGCACGCTGTTTTCGTCGTTCCGACTATTCCGTTTTTCCGTTACTCCGGACTGGCCAATTACGGACCGAGAGAACGCTAATAGTATTAACGACGTTGTCGGGCGACACGTAACGATTTAGATAACGCCGTGTAATTGAACCGCGCACGTATGATGATGATGATAATAATAAATCGCGTACGGGGTTATCGTCGCGCGGTTTTTTCACGAGTAAAAAACAAGCGTAACTAACGAAATTCGTCTACCCGCGAATAATCGGAACGCGTTCGAACAACGCGCCGGAAAACGTTCGATCCGGTTACGCCGTAACGTTGGACTTTTCTTCGACGCCCGCCGCGGCCGCTACGTCGGCGCCCGAATAACATTACCGACTGCACGGAAACGACGGAACAACGCGCGAACCCCGACGGTCGTATATAACCATATAATATTCGCCGCGTTTGCCCGCTGCCACTAATTTAGCCTTCCGTTTCCGACCCGTCGCGTACGTCAACAACGCGCTCGGGTCGTTCGCCGCCGTAAATCGACTCGGGCCGTCGGCCAAAATGTCGTCCCGTCGGTTCCGTGCTAGGAAATGATCGGGCCGTTTTGCCGGTCTCGTCCGTTGTACGTGTAGTAGCCGTCGTTACGTTACCGCCGGCCGAACGAACTCTTGTCTACGGCGTGTACTCGGTATAACTTTTGTATTTCGCGCGCGTGCGCACCTTGGAACTCCGATTGCCGTCCTACGGCGGCGCGTGTACCTGGTGCACGCGTTACTATCCGAAATCTAACGGCGGCGTTGCCGACGGTGTCGGTTTCGCGATACGTATTCCCGAAACCGAACGGTGGACATTTGTGTTCGCGAGCAATTTCAAAGTCCGTAAAACGACGTCCGTATATCACTAATGTACGGTAATCCGTTCGGGTAACCGGCGAATATCGATCGTATTTGTAACCCGGGCGCGTTATTCGAACGTTACGCCCGAGCGATAACACACGGCCGGTTGTGTATCGGTTTTACAGTATGACGCGCACAGACACGGTTCAGTCGTGTCGCCCGTGAACACGTTCGCGCAGAACGAGCGGTTTTATCGCGCCAACCGAACGATAACGCGTTTCGCATACCGCGAACGTTCGACAATCGCGTCGCGTGCCAGAAATGCGCGACGCGGAATTTGTTCCGCCGTTACGGCGACGCGTTAGGGTGACAGCACGTTTCGTTTGCCGACGCTCCCCGTCGGTAGGTCCGCGTCTGTTCTCCGTCGTTTAAAACGTTTCGAAAATCGCCGGGAAACCGAACCGCCCGGCGTTACGTCCGTTTCGTTCCCCCCTTTCCCGGAGTTTCACTTCATCCCCCCCACGTTTATTATGCCACCGCTAATGTTTGTCGGGTCCGCGGGTGACGGTACGGATTTCGGCCGCTCGCTCCAACCAATTTTTTCGTTTCCCAGTTCGAATTCTCGGGAACCGGTGGTCGCGCTTTTTAACAAAAAAAAAAAAAACCCCCCCGAATCGGCTAACAAACCGTTTATTCGCGCGCGTTCTACTAGTGAATGTACTCGGCGTGTTCGCCCGGATTAAAATTATTTCGAAATAACGTTAAACGAGATGTTATTATATTGTAATCGACTAGAAACAATTTCCGGTATTTTAGTATGAAGTCGTTATCTCGAAAACCAGTCGTCGACAGTACGCGTTCGAAGTTGAACGCTTTTGCGAAAATACCGCGATTTTACGACGGGACATCATTCCGATGTCGAATGTTGTTTGAAAATCGGTAAAGCGCTACGCAGACGTTTAACTCGATAAAATTAGCTTTTGAAGGTAACGCTTTAAGCCGTTGTGTAACTTCTGACCGGTACCAACGTTTCGAAAAAGCTCAAATCTTCTACACTGGAGACGGCCAACGTTCTGGGCAACCAGCGACGTCGCGAACGTCGACGACACAATCGCCGTTGTTCGAGAAAAATTCGAAAAAAAAAGAAACGATCTACTGTCAGAGAAGTAGCTATCGACGTTGGCGTACCGACGCTCGTCGTTTAATTTCAACCGATAATTGGACGAAGTACGCCGTAATGGACCCCAGACGCGTGGAAATCAAAGTCGCGGATTTTGCGTCGCCACAATGCGCCAACACGTTCGGCACTATCCGCGCGCGAAGTTTTGTGGCGTCTAAAAATATACCGACGGTAACCACACCACCGTCATATTCACTCGATTCGGCTGCCGGCGACTTGTTCTCGTTTCCGAGATTAAAAACGAAAAAGATGGGAATTCGTTAATGAAACTATTCGTAACGCGACCGAAGAACTCGAAGCTATAAATTTGAACGCGTACTGTCAACGACTGGTTCGATGTTATACTAAAATACTCGAAATTACCTTAAGTTAATTTCGGTATAATAATATCTCCGGTAACGTTTAACGTTCTTTCGGAATAATTTTAACCCGGCATATTTATCGAACATACTTCGTATTCGTATTTCGTCTATTTTCGAAAATTGTATCATTCGATTCGATCTTTAGGCGGCGGCGAGGGACACATTTCCGTCACATTCCGAGTCGACCATCCCTTTTGCGGGAAAATATCCGACCGCGATTGGCGCGATACACGTACGTCCATTGTTCCACAAGGTGTTTAGCAATTCGATACAGTGGACGTACATTTTGGCCGCGAAACCGTCGTGCGAATTACCGGGTGGTGACGGGGAGAAAATATATTTTCGTCCGTACGCGTGCGTCTTGTCAGATGGGGTGGGTGGTTGTGTGTGTGTGTGTGCGGGGAAAATTCTCCGTGTCAGCGCGTACGTAAGTGATATTGATATTCGGTGACCGGTCGGGTCAATCAATCGCCGTCCGCGGGGAAGTCCGTGTCGGCGGAAGTCGTACGCCGTACGGTTAAGTGTACTTAGACGCACGCGCGCGCACGGTCACGGGTAAATCTTCCGTCAACGATCTAACCTTGATTCTGTGCGACGGAATAATCGGATTTACCCGAGTCGTGAACTTTTTTGGTCGGACGTTCGTGCCGAGAGCGCAATGTCCGCCGGGCAAACAAGGGCGCTTTCACTTTTTCAAGGTATACTCCTCTCCCCCCCTCCCTAAGCCGACGCGTCCGCCGCCGAGGTTTACGTAAGTGGCTCGTCGCGTTACCGTAATTAGAAACTCGGGACACAGAAAACCGCGTGCGCCCGACGAACATCGCCGAGACGAGGTGGCGAAAAACCGAAAAAAAACGGCGACGACGGACGTTCCGGAAGTCGCCGGACGAATATAAGTCGTGCCACGCGCTTCGGGCGGGCGGAATATCGATAAACACCGATTACGTCGTTTTCCTTCGAGCCATCCGATGGTGACCAATACGACGGCCCTCGACGTCCGTACGGCGGCGTACCGACGAAAATTCCATTCGTCCGCCGTTCACGTTTACGAGTGCCTTCGTACGCGGCCGTTTTGTTCCGGTACGCTAGTTACGTACAGTAGTCGGGTGGTCATAGTCGTAAGACGATGATACGCCGGTACGTGCCCGCGGTATACGAATCGAACGGAGGCAATGGAAACCTAAACAAGCCGCCGTAACGGGCGTACGAAGAGTATCCGAACGGGTACCCCGGATGGCATGTCCCGGGCAGTTACGCGACGCGCGCGTGACGTTACCGTCCAGTCGTTGACGAGACCGCTCGGACGTATAATCGCGCGTTCTTACCAAGCTCGGCGTAATCCACGTTCACGTTAAAACGCAGCCGACCGTTGTTTGTGTTTTCATACGAACGATTTCGCCGTCGAGCGGTCTCGAGTATAAAACGTCGGTACGTAACGATAATAATCGACCGCGTTCGGTTTTAAACGTTCGGCCGTCCAACACGCGGATGACCCGTTTATGTAACCGTATTTCGTGGTCGGTCGACAATTCCGATTCGTAGGTACGGTATATGCCAAGGCGATAATCGTTTTGTTTTTTCGGTCCCGTAGAAGAAGCGCGTTCGGTGTCCGAAACGGCGGCGGTTCGCGACGATCGTGTCGGCGGCGGCGTTTCGAAAAACGTTATGACCGACCTTTCACCGTAATAACCGGCCGTAATGGGGCGCGTGGTCCCGCCGAGTCGTCGGTCTAAGTACGTTTTACGGGCTAAATGGAAAACGAAAGTAACGGTTTAAGTAGGTTTCGAAAAAAAAAAAAAAACGCCCGGGGTGCC
>JAIPRN010001387.1:33127-47369 GCA_025469175.1 Geopemphigus sp. TES_GeoC_2020
AGTAGGTTTCAAAAAAAAAAAAAAAACGCCCGGATTGCCTTGGGGCGGGCCGTGTTGCGCGCACGTGTAATAATAGCGGCGGGCGCGCGTTCGTTTCGTCCTCGGCACGGAATCGATAAACGTCCGTAGAGAATAAACAATACGTTATCGCCGCGGTTTCGGCGTCGGAAACGGTTCGCTATACTACACACTATCGAAACGTAATTACTACGTTCGAGAACGGACAACACACACACACAGAGTAGACGACGACCAAATCTTACCTTATCGACCATGGCGTCCAACGATTTGACGTCGGTACCCGTCGCCGGATGACAGTCGGCCAACTGATACCACGCGACGAACAGAACCACCAAACACGCGTATTTAAACTTCATTTCGAATACCGCGGTCTGAAACAAATAAATTACGATAATGTTACACGATTACGGGCGTCGGTATCCCGTTTCGGGTACACGTTCGTCGCACCGACGGGCGAATTTCGCGCCGCCGGTGGGTACCGTACGGAACCCGAACTATTACCGTAACAAGCGGCGAATACGATCCGGATGGACCGTGCCCGTTGCCCGGTCGCGCGCAAATGCCGTTCGCCGTCGTCAACCCGGCCGAAGACCGACGACATGGTAATAATAAACAACAACTATCCCACTACTACTACGGAGATGTCGGAATCGGAAAACGCGCGCGGGCGTCGATTACTTACACGGTCGGTCGCGCGATAATAGGCGCGGCCGATTTATCGCGACGACGACGTGCGTCGTCCGAACGTTCGGTTCGCGGCGCCGTACGGAAAACGTTTGTCGTCCGTTCGGCGGCGTGTTCGAAAACAATTGTTCGTGCCCGCCCGCAATGTCGTCGTCTTCGTCCGAACGAACGGGTCTCTCGATATATGAGATCTTGCTTCATCCGTGTGACGCGAACGGTGACGAAAGAAAAACCGGTAGGATCGCGTCCGTCTTTCTACACATAACCCGTCCACGAATCGTTTACGAAACGACTATTATACAATCGGCCGCGACAATAACCAACGAGGTCGTCGTCGCCCGCCCGTCCGTAAACCCACAAACCGTACTAGTTTATACCGCGCGTCACGCCACCGTTATAACGGGCGTCGCACCGGACGACGAGTACCCCGGTCACGTCAGACGATACGCGATCAGTGGACACCGGGCGCGTTTCTTCGGGGAGAGGGACGATCGATTAGGTTAAAAACGTTGAAACGACGAAAAACGAAAACGATTCGTTTTTACCTATTCCGCGTGGGGTTATTTCGTTTGTTTCGCGTTCGCCGTTCGTCGTTAATACGCGATATCCGTAATATCGGTTGATTTTTCATCCCCCAAACGCGACCAAAGTGACGTTTGAGAGCGTTTTTCACTTTTCCGACGGATCGTCTGTACACTAAATAAATAGACCGCGGCACCGTGTTTCCGACCAAAACGATACGTAATAATTCAATCGGCCGAATGTCCCGTCGCGTAATTCCGATTCAATCGTAACCGCCGACACTGTACCGCGACCGCGATTCGTCCGCCGTAAACGACGATAAATTCTATCGGGGCGTTTTTCCGTCGCGCGTAAGTGTCGTCGTTCAATATAAAACCGTCGTCCGACCGGCCGTGTACACAATACGTTACGACGGTACCGTACGCGAATACAAAAAGTGGCCGCGAGACGCGACAGAAAATTAACAGAAATTAACGAAAAAACTCGTCGATCGAGTAGTAACGGCGGCACCGGTCGCGAAAATCGTCCGGATACGACCGTTGGATTACGACCGATGAACCGACTGGCCGTACATTTATGGCGGTCGCGCGTCGGCGACTTTTTGTTATTACGTACGGTCCGTAATAGTTAGCGTAATGGCGTTCGTTTCATTTAGGGTCGCGCGCCTCCAGCTAACCTCCTCCTTCCCGTAAAAGTAAGCGAACTGGCCGGAACGGAATCACGAAGTGGCGACGACCGAAAACGAGACGGTTCGCGTGTGAAACAGATAAAAAAAAAAGGCAGAATTTCGCGAGAATTCGTTCGGCCGATCGGATACCGTTTTATTATAGCCGTGGTCGGTCCGCTCCTTTACACCGGCAATCGAACGGGGCTCGCCCATATAGAAACGACAGCAACAAACGAACTTCGAAAACCACGCCGCGGTTGGGTTATAAATATTCGAAACGCGTTTCCGGCACGCGCGCGCCGTTCGAATTAAATACGTACCGTCAACAGCGTATACATTTACGCGACCGAGCGCGGCCGGGCCGACCGACAGAAACGTGTGCGAAATATAACCGCGCGAAATTTCGTATATTACGCGTAATATTCGTTATCGGAAACGGTGGCCGTTCGAAATCGGCCAAATACGCGCGTTACGCAACCCGGAATACGCGTGTCTTCAAATGACTAATACGCGAAACGACGCCGCGAAACGTGCCATACCTTTGTACGTTCATGGCCCGCGAATCCCCTCGCCCGACGTCGTACGAAACGCGCGGACAACGCGCGCGCTTTCGTGAACGGGTCACGTTCGCGGCCGCGCGCTACGGCCCGTTTCAAGGAACGTCCGCGGGATACGCCAATGGGTCGTCACACCCTTCGTACGAACGTTTCTCGGCCGTTTTCGCGGAATCCGGACAATAGCCGGAAACCACCGTGTCGAACGAACGAAACGGCCAAAACGTCGACGGTTCGTTGCGTCGCGGACGAACAACACACGCCTCCTGTCGGTAAGCGGACAGCAACTTTGGACAACAACGAAATGAATACGACACGCGAAACTGGTTGTCGATAGAAGCGTACGATCGGACGATTGCGCGACTCGCAAAACGAACCGGACTAATGAGCGCGTACTACTCGGTAACGTTCCGAACGAGTATACAACAGGTAACGCGAACGTGGACGAAAAAGTAAAAACCGCGAAAACGTCGCCGGTAACGCACCGATACGCCGTACGAGAACGGTCGTTCGTTTTACACGAACGAACGCGTTTCCGAAAAACAACCAGCCCCGTCATTCCCCGACGTGCGCGCGCCGCCGCGGTAGTAAAGCGGTCGGACGGGCACGCCGGCGATTTTCGTAAAGACCGTAAACCAATCGCGACGTTGAAAACGCGGTACGCGCTCTCGTTACGAGACGAAAAGATTCGAATCTAGTTATGCATCCTAGCACGCGGGATCGCGCGTTATTATTATTATTCGTACGGTAATGCCGTTTAAAAACGATTATATTGGGAAATCGGTTACGATACGAGCAACCCAGCTGGGTTGTTGTGAAACCGATATTGTGTTCACGTGCCTGCTCGGGCCAGTTGTTGGCGGAATGGTAAGAACGCGCGCCGTACGCGTACTCGGCTTTCGGACGACCCGAGCGCGAACATTACAGGCGACGTACGAAATTCGAACTGGCCGAGAGGGGTTCGTTGATCCGAAACGAGGGAAAATCGTTCCTTCGGGTCGGTAGCCGGGCGTCTTCGTAAACGCGTCGTTTATTCCGGGACACGGTGGCGACACAAATCCCACGGTATTCTCTATTACGTCGTTCGCGACGATAATTACGCGAACGATACGCAAAAACGTCGGCCGTTTTTCGTAATCGTGTTGATGAATCGCGTGGAAATGTCGTGAAAATGCGATCAGTTTTAGTCGAACGTCCCGCCGAAATTTCCGAACGACGTTTCCGCCGCGGAAACAACGCGAGCCCGTTTTATGAGACGGCCGTTCGCCGTTTATCGGGACCGGGGGGCGGGTGCGGGCTCGTACAACTTAGGGGAGCACTTTCCGAATTCCGCGCCTCCCATCAACGCCAAACCACCCGACCAACGCGCGTTTCGGTTACGCGGATCGCCCGGGTACGTAATTAACGAACACGACCGGGCGGCGGCCCGACGACATACGCGACGACGGGACCGCCGAATAATCAATAGAAAGTAAAACGCGCAACGCCACGCGTAAGAGAAGGTTCGGACTGGCCACCGACCTATAGCGCGCGCGTATGATATAACAGTTATTTCAATCCACTTTCCTTTTTACGTGTTCGAAAACGTGTACCTTGAGTAACTCGTCCTTACGGACGCGCGGCACGCTCTAAACTGACCCTATAAGTAAACACACTCGCGCGCGCTCGTGTATACATATATATACGTGTATATTACGTGGACCACCTACGCGATCGTAATAAACGATCCGCGACGACCGTCGTAATAATAAATAATATACATTTTCGGTCGTCCGATTCGTTTTCGTACCGCGTACCATCACTACACGGTCCGTTTACATTGCCGAGACGAACGACCCCCGCGCGGCCGTATGTCCCAACTAATCGCCGTCCGAAAGTCGCGCCGGCGATTTCGATTTTACCCGGCGGGTAACGTTCGCAACGACGACACGTCGTTCGACCGCCGGAGTTTATTTACAAACGGCCGTTTCGGCTCAAAAAAAAGAACGAAACACGTCCTCCGGTTCGACGGCGATTTACGTCCGGCGGACGGCGACGGCCGCGTGCGCCGGGTCACATCGCGCGCGCGTCGATCGTTAATAACGACAAACGGTCCGCGGGAAATTCTCACGGAGAAACGCCCTTGAATATTGTTGTTAACTATTGTGTCGTCGGCCGCGGCGGACGACCGCGATTTTGTATTGCACCGTTGTACTCCGTCGTCCGTTCCCGACGATTAAACGGCCGGTACCGTGAACGGTTTTCGTTCAATGCCGCGAACGGTAGAATGGCGCTATAGTCAATGGCGTTAAATGGCGCTCTAGTCGACGAGCGAGTCCGCCGAATTTAAACGAAACCGAACGGGGTCGTGTTACACACACACACAAGCGGAAAACTATTACGTCGTTTTCGGTTTTTGGCGAACGTTCGTACCCGTCGTGTCTTTCGAGCGTTCGGCCAACGAGCGGCCACTCGACGGGGCGTAACGTTCCGCGTTCGTTTCGAAATTTTCGTTTTACCGAACCCCCCTGGTTTTTCCATATTCGACGGTTACGCGCGAGTACGCGGCTCCGTTCGACCGTGCGCGATGGCGTACAAATCGAATATCGGTCGACATCGGATCGCGAAAAGAAAATCGCGACGAACCTTTGGCGCGCCGTTCAAAATACTACGAACGTCGGCGATCGCGTTCGGGACATTATCGTATAGAACTCTGGGCGACGAACGAAAGAAAAGGAAAACACGCGCCATAATCGTCATTAATGGCCCCGTAGGTTGTTTTTTTTTTTGTGTGTCTTTTTTACGTAACCGAAGAAACGAACAGGAAACGCGACCGGTAATAAAACCCGACTAACGGTAAACGATTTGAAATCGCGGTCACGTACGATCGTTTTATATTATACGTTCGTGGTTATTAATCGTTACGTAAGACGACGACGACGATCCGTCGATAAAATACGAGAAAAAATCGCGCGCTCGAAACGGACGTGTTCGAGTCCGTTTCGGTTCCGGAACGGCGAAACGCGCCGGCGACAATATAATCGGGTACGTAATAGTAAAAAACATGCAACGACGTACCGAGTAATGTGTGTTCTCAGTCCCCAGGTCCGGCAGCGAAACGCGATCGTGTTCGTACGCGGACGAGACGCGATTGACGGCGGGCAGTCTCGTTGTTAGTCGGACGTGTTTCGACGGTCGGGCACGAGCGCGCACGCACTACTAGCACATTTCAAGCACGAGCACCGGCGATGGACTTAACGCGGGTCGTCTCGCGACGCGCGAGTTCGAAACCGAAATATACACGCGGGCGGGCGGGTGGGCGCCGTGTCCAGTGTCGCGACGTGAATCTGTAGAAGGGTCGGCGCCGCGGCGCGGCTGGTGGGGGCCTACTGACCGATAGTGAAAGTACAAAACGACGACGTGAACGTACCAGAGTACCAATCAAGTGGGGTGACCCGTTACCGGGTTACTGCCGGAGTGTGGGTACACGAGCGCGTGCGCGGGCTCGTGTACGGGCGCTTGATGCGCGTATGTACGCCACGTAGTTTGGGTGTCACCGAGGCCGGTCGAGTTAACGACACCTCCTCCCCAAAAATTAACCCGCGAATTTCTACGGCCGAATTACACTCGGTGGTGAGTCGTCCGTGAAACGCGGTCGGTACCGCCGCCGGCGGTTTTCAATGTAAAGTGGTCGTCGATGGTTGGTGTGTCCCGTTCATTCCCCCTCTCCCAAAAAAAAAAAACTCGTTTCGTATTATTGTACAAATACGCTTGTCGACGGGTCGATAGAGTCGGACGAAATGTCGAAAGGAAACGCCGCCGATATTACGACAAAATCCGTTTCGTCGTCGACAGTATTCGGTTGTTCGAGTAGGCAAACCGTTGGCGAAACGTCGTCGTGGCGAACCCAACGTCGTCGTATCGTTACGCCAACCGAAATCGGAAATCCGTTCGCCGTACTGGCGGAACGATACGACACACGGACGGCCCTCGGGAGGACTAACCGCCGGTTCGTTTTTTCGGTTGTGGCCGTCGTCGTCACTTCTCGTGTGACGAGAAACAAAACGTTTCGAAAACACCGGACACGCGTAATACGATAAACTTTCGTTTCGTTGCCTCACCGTTCCAACGTGTTCGGCGAAGGTCGTCGTCGATCGCTATTAATAAATATCACGCGCGCGTGCGCGCGAAGGGCGTTCCGTCGTAGGTACGCGCGAAAACAATCGGCCGAACAATAATATCGTCGGACAAGTCGCCGGCGCCGGATTCGCGTGTTTACGCGTTTACGTCGGCTGTGTTCGATACGTTTTCTCGTCGCCGATATTAAATCCGACGTTTTCGACTTTTGGTTCGTTCGGTTTTTTTTTTTTTATTTCTAGCGGTTATAGTAATACATTGGCGACACGCGCGCCGTCCGTAACACACGCGCGCGCTTATACGGACAATTTCGTCGAGATTCGCGATCGATTACGTAATCGGCCGTCGTATCGGTCGTAATAATAATAATAGCAACGACGACGTTTCGTCGGCCGGTATCCCGCACGTGTGTGTACACGACGAACGATTCGTCCCGCGAAATTTCCCCCCTCCTCCGTTCACACACACACACTGACCCGTAAATATCGTAACGGCGCCTCGTCGGGGCAACTTACGACGATCTAACGGTAATTATTATCGTACGCGTCACGTGTACACCACCGACCTCGCGTAAAGTTGCGTCAAACGAGTAATAACGTTTCGGACGACTCGCGTAGTTTCTCCCGACGTAACTAATCGCGCGCGCGTTCGTAACCGGTGTACACGACGCGTTTCGCGTTGCCCGGTGGCTCCCTTGTGAAAACCGTGCCCGGAAAACGAACCGAAGCGTCACGGGCACACCGACGTATTGCCGTCGTCAAAAACCGTTCGTTCAATTACCACCCGACCCCGCGAATTCGACGACCGTTCCGAATATGACGTTTTCTTCGATTCGCGTCGGCGGTCTCATCGACCGTTTCGAAATTGAAACGGCCGTCCGAACAGGTTTAGGGAAACCTCGAAAATGAAAAATCAGTTGCTTACGAGACGCGGCGTAGTCGATAATAATAACGAGAAACGAATAGAACGTTTGTGCCTAGACTTTAGGTTCGTCCGGTTTGTTTATTTAAAAAAAGTAAGACCCCCCCCCTTAGGACTAAGTACGTCCAGTGAGGAGGGTGGCGAAATCGTTCTTTACGCAAAAAGTCCCTATATCGTTCGGTCGGGCACGACGTTCCCCTGTAAACATCGCCGTCGTCGTGTATACCGTACGAGCGTATTACGCGATCGCGCTCTCGTTATTACATAACGCGCGCGGGCCACGTCTTGTGTACGCGCGACGAATGTCATAATAATAATAATAATAATAATAATATCGCCGTTCGCGCGCCATCGTTCCGCCGTTGTCCGTTGACGATACGTTTCGACGGAGTCGCGTGCACGCCGATGTACACGAACAATAACGCCGCGCGTATTCGTAACGCGACGGAATTACGTCAAGCCGCGCGCGATCGCGTACGTTCCGTCGAACTGAAACGGATCCGTGTCGTAACGTTCGTCGCCCTCCCGCCGGACTGCGCGACGTAACATAATCGTAGCGCCGATCGAAATCGTTAATAACGTTGTCCGGCGTTCCATTCGATTACGTGTGTAACGTCCGACGTTCTTCGGTATTCCGATCCGGCGAACGAAAACGAAAATTATCGGCCGATTAAACTGTACGCGTCCGCCGGGTGTCCGACGTCCAATCGGACACGATGCACGTATCGCTGAGTGGCCGCGGAGGTTACCTAGGGTGTTAGCCCGGAGCCTCCTATCCGCCGGATATTGCCGTGATTACGAACGCGCCGGTTCGGTCGCGTCACCGGCCACGGTTAATAAATCTCGATTCGCGCGCGCCCGTATTCGGTCGTCGCCGCGGTTCGTTCGCGCAAACGTTTCCGACCGATCGCCGCAGGAATTCGCCGCACCCGCGTCCGCCTGACCGCAGCGACGTCGTCGCCAAAACGGGCGCAATTTTCGAAAAAACCGTTCGGGGAAGAGCGAATTTCTCTCGAGCGCCACGACCACGTTAAACAGACGCGACGGGGTTACCCTAAACGTTGGCGAACGATCAGAAATCGCCACCGACACGGTCTAGGGCAATCCGTCCACCGACGGGCGCCTCTAATCGATCCGGCGATTCCGGTGGGGGAGGGGCGCGGATAGACTTCGACGCGGCAAGGTAATCCACTTGCGTTCGAATTGTCGAAACGCGCCGTTAAATCGGAGTGGAAATGACGTAATTTTTACAAAAAAAAAAAAAAATTACGTTTCGTAAGCGTCGACCGTCGAATATACGCGAAAACGTGTTTCGCACACACGACATTTGGAACTTTTCCCTTACGTCACGAGCCGCTAACGGATTACGATTCGGAATGGGTAGCGCAAATGTTGCTCGTTGAACGCACCGGCGGAAACGATATCGTTCTATATACGCACCGGGCGGGTGGCCGTCGTACGCGTCGGGCGTTTCCGAACAAATAAAAAACGGGCGGGACATTTTGCGCCGGGCCGGTGTAGGAAACGCCGCGGAATTTCGTTGAAAATCGCCCGATCGACGGCCAGCGGTTCTCCAAACGAGTGGCCCGACCCGTCCGTACGACGGGAGAGCGCCTTAAACGACCCGAATGGTCGGCGACAGTATCGAATAGAACCTGTCGCGAATTCGTCGACCGATTACCGACTTTGGGAACGCGAAAAACGCGTTTTTCGGCCCGGTCGCGGAATCACGGGCTGGAAGGGGGGGGAGGAGCGTCCCACGAAATATATAACGACGAATACGTACGCGGCCGAACTTAATTCCGTTCACTCTCGGTGGCGAGTTTTTTTTTTTACCAAGCCGATGGTCACCACTCACTTTCGCAGTTGGCGCGTTGTAATACGCGCACGCACACACGCGTATATCGCGCGTGACATACATTATGTACGATTTTCGTTCTATTTAATACGCGGCACGGTCACTTTTATCAGATTATCGTAATTATTACAATAACGTTACCGGGCCGCTCACGACGTTCCACTTACGTGGTGGCGAGGGGATAACCGGCGGTCGTATTGGCGACCGGCCGTTTTCGATAATCCGTCGGCGGCGGCTAAGAAACGCGTGTTTAACCCTCCGTGGCCATCGCCACCGGTCGACCGGAATCGTTCGAATCCCGAAAGTGTTTTGCCGTCTCGTTTTCCGTTCTATTCGCGCGCGTACGCGCTTTAATTCGTTTCGAAAACGAACGAAACCGGGTTACGCGAACGCCCGACGGATAATACGCGTTTCCGAAAATGCCGATCGAAACGGTTTCGGATTTTAACCAACGGTCCCCCGTCAGCCGCCTAATCGGACGTTCCCGCCGATAATCGTTGCCGCTTACTCGGGAAATTCTTCTCTACCGCCCGCATGGACGACATTTCCTCCCGTTCGTGATTACGCCGATTGTCGTCCGCGTACACGCCGGGTGCCGACCGAGCCGACCGTTCCGATCCCGTTTCGCCCCTCCACGCACACACCGTAATCTAATAATTGTCCGACATCGAAGTGAACGGTACGCGATCACGGTGGCCCGCGGGTCGGTTTTCGTTCCCATTTATTAGTCCGGCGGTAAAGAGAAAGGCGCGGTTTTGTCGAAAAACCAATTTTTTCTCGCCGTTATATATATTTATATATACTAAGACGTATTTCGCGCGCTCCGTCGTAATTTACGTTCGTTTTTCAACGTCGTAACGCGACACCGGCCGTTTAACCGTTTATAACCCAATTGTACTTTCCAAGGATGTTTCGCTTTTAAAAAAAAAAAAAAAACCGATATCCATAACGTAATTACGGTGATTAACCGTTATTTTTCACAATTTTTATTACGTCACGACGAAACTGTATACATGACGCGTCGTAATCAACCTCGTGCCGTATCGCTCGAATTTCGTATTACTGATTCGCGATACGAAACGCGCCGTGTTCTTCTTCTTTTCGGCGTTTCGTACGCTTCGTACGTTTCGTTCCGAAACGACGTAAGTACACACAAAACCGACGTAATCGAAAACGAAAATTACACGCGCCGTCGAACGTTTTATAGACCGCCACAATCGTGCCGGGTGTGTGTGGTCCGTTAACGAAAACGGTATTCGCGAAATCGCCGTATACCACGGATAGCGTTTCGGGTACGGTTGTCCCGGGCCTTAAACCGTAACCGAAATCGGACGACCGTCGTTTCGAACGCCTACCAATGCGCCGGCAATGCCCAAAAGCTTCGCGTTCACCGTCGATCACCGGTCGCGTATAATTCGAAACACCGGCTACTGACCACCGGAGTCGCAATAATTTCGAACGAAACGTACGGATAAGCGTATGTTATCGCGTACGACGCGGCGGGTTTTTCGTGAAAAAAAAAACAACGGCGAATTGTCGATTACGCGTTCTTAACGGGACGACGCGTCATTACCGTACAATTGTTTTCCATACGTCGACAAACTCGCGCGATTTTCGTCTCTTTCCGTTTTCGTTCGCGCGTATATCGTTCGGTATATCGTCCGTGTACACACACACACACATACGTTCCCTCGAGGTTAGGTGTTACGTGTATTTTGTTTTCGTCGAGACCGTAAAGTTTTCACAATAATTAGTAGAAGTACATTAGCAGTAACGCAGCGAGGTCGGTCTGTTGTTGTTTGTCAACGACGACGACAAAATGTCCGTTTGATTCGAATTTCGTTTAGGTTATTTGCCGATCCGCGGACCGGACCGGACGGGACGGGTGGGGCACTGCGAAGGGATGACACGATCGTCGGAGTCGCGTCCCGCGAAATGATATTATTATTATTATTATTATTGGCCGTCGTCGCCGGTTAATTTGTATAACGACACGCGCGTCGTCTTTAAACGGCCGGTGACGTGAACGAGACAATGGCCAACCCGCCGGGACGGGCGGTACCCGTTTTCGGTTACAATCCCTCCTCCACCCTGCCGACGATCATTGACGGGACGTGAAAATCGAACTTAATCGCGTGGTACACACTCTGACCACGGTCGCGCGTAGTCGATTGACCGTTTGGTTACCGAGCGAAAACGAAACAAACACGGTCGTTACAATACGTTTAACGGTCGAAACGGACGAAAGTCGAACCGGCCGTTTTACTCGACGTACTTTCTCGTCGTGACTGTTTTACGCGTCAAGGTCCACGCCTGCCCACATATATACTCGTCGGTTCGCTAATAGACCGTACTTAACCTAAATACGACTTATTAATAATTTTATAGCCAGTTCGGACGTATTATCTAGTCGGCAATTAAGGCGTCGGTGACGTGTGTGATTAGATAAAAACAACATCGCGTCGCGCGTTCGTCGGCAATCCGAACACGAGAAATCCGTTCCCGTTCGCGGTGTTCCGTCGGCCCGATGGAGACCGCGGACGGCTACGCCCGGCGATTCTCGCGTGAACGTCGAACGTGACAATTGTAAAACAGGATGCTGCGACAACCATTTGTCGAAAGACGAAATCGGTTAAAAATCCACGGCGGTCCGCACGGTCCGCGTCAATCGGTGACCGCGCGACAACGGTCGTCAAGTGTTTCGCTAAACGGGTAAACGCCCGGATTTACGTGTAACGACGTTTGGACGATTGTCGACGGAACGACGGGCGTACCGCGCGTTTACTTCGCGAAATTCGAGGGACGATATCCCCTACTACTCCGCCCATCACACGAACGGTGGGAAAACGGCGCGGTTCGTTTGTTTTACGGTTTTTCGTTTCCGGCGAATTTCGCGTTCGATTCTCCCGCCGAACTCGCCACCGGACACGAAATACACGCGACACGGCCGTCGGGCTCGCCGTGTCATAGTTCGGCGTGCCGAACATAAACGAACCGAATTTCGTTCGTTCTTTTTTGCCCCGTTCGTTTCGATTTCGTATTCCCGATACGCGCGATCGGCACGGAATTCAATTAGTAACGCGAACGAATAATAATAATCTCTCGGGCGCCAACCGTTCGAGAACGGACGCGACGAGCCGGCGTTCTAAAATTGCTATAGTAATAGACTATAATGATATCGAAACACGATAGTAAACGTATTAAATATAAAAAAACGTAACGTTTGAAAAATGACAAACGAATGGCCGATAGGTTTACTACAATTTAATTCCATTATATTTGCGCGCGAGATAACTAGAAGTTAAAACGGCCGTTTATAGAAGTAATACAATATTAGTTTTTACGAACACGACGTATCGATGAAAACTATCGATTTTACGTTCGTGAAATTTTAAACTCGAGTCTCTGTAGAAAATATAACGGCGAAACAATTTTGTAACCAGTTACGTTATTTTTGGTTTTGAGTGATATTATACGTTGTTCGAATTACGAACTATTAAACGCGAACGAAATACCGTGAAACGTTTTTGATACTAATTTTCACTTCAGCGTTTGTGTACGGTTTAAACGCGTAGATCGCCCGCTCCAGCGCCCCCTAACGAAAAATGTACACGCGAACTAATGGAGCGCCCGGCGGAACGAAAATTGTCGAAAACGAAAAGACGCGTCCGTTGGCGGGTTAGTTATCTTGCCCCCGGAACGCTTCACACGCACATTTCCCCCATACCCTCTGCCCAAACCATCGGACGGTTGTCGGGGCCGTTCCGGCGAAAAACCGAAATGGACTGTACGCGAGAAAACCGACGGTCGTTATCGGGGAAATACCGTTACGTAAAATAAAAAAACAACTCCAATCGCCGTCTAAAAACTCGTTCGAAAAACCGACAGCGCCTTCCACCCAACACTCTGCCTGGCACGCGCCGCGCGGGCGCGCCGACAATTATAAACAGGTGTCTCGAACAAAAGTTATTATTCCGCCGCCCGGTTCACTTTCTAATTTATTACGTTTTTATGCAACGCGATTTACAAATACGTATCGCGCGGAAATGTTTACGCGTAAATATTAATCGCGACCGTAATTATATATATATATCGTAATTCCCGACGTGACGCGCCGCGGCGTAACGGGCGCTGTTTCGAAACGGCCGGTCGGCGTGCGAACCTTTGTGCGCCCGTATCGTTTCCGGAATAAAAACCCGAAGTCCCGACCGACGTGGCTCTTTGCGGACACGCAGTTTCAGGGGGGAGGGGGTTAGGGGAGGCGCTTTTACGTTCTCGACAATTTCGGACGACAACACCCGGCGCCTCGAAACCCCAATTCTCCGAACCGCGTTTTCATCAACGATTTTGTTCGCCCGGCGTCGACACGTTTTCGCGAATCGTTCGTTCCCGAACTGATTGGACAGGAAAACACGACGGGCCGTACAGATCGAACGGTTTTGTCGTCGTCGCCGGTGGAACCGATAGAGCGGCCCGCGCGTATTTCGCCGACGGCGGGTTACAATCACCACCGCCCACACCACGCGTGTCGCAACGAACGACGGGCCGTTTCTGAAACGTAAAAACGATAGCGCGACGACGTAGGCGAGCCACTCACTGGGCGTACGGAAAGTTCAACCGGTACAGCACCGGTCGGCCAAGTGGCCGGCGCGGTTAATGATTCCGTAGGTCGTTTTAATATGTTGGTTTATTGTTTCGGGACAACTATCGACGGCTCGCGGTACTTACGGGACGCGTAATTCGGCACGACCGCGGTCCGGAAATGGTCACGGTTTCGTTACGGGATGATGGTAGGGCGAACGGACGATCCGGCGGGCCGCCGGGAAAGCGAATTGAACGTAATCGTTCGACGGGCGGCCCGAAATTCGTCTCAACGGTTCGCGTCGTTTCCAACCCTTC
>JAIPRN010001388.1:0-47367 GCA_025469175.1 Geopemphigus sp. TES_GeoC_2020
ATTATAGAATAATAAAATTAATACATACTCTAAAGAGTTAAACATCATAAGACAATTAGATTCACTTTCAATATCCTCTTGAATTTGTAAGGAAGACCATGGTTTTTTTTTATGGAACCAACAATCTATTATTTCTTCCCGTGTATAGTTTTCAGAATATGAATTTACAATACTAAAGTTAATAATAATGTCTTAAAAAAGTTTAATTCATCATAATACGTTAAATAAATGCAGATGTAATAGTTATAAAAATTGAAAAACTGGCTGTTCTGGCGATTTAAATAAATAATGACTACTATTTTTTAAGAACTAAATAAGTAAAATAATATAAGTGTTTAGTATTAATAGAGTAAAATAATAATAATATGTACATGTAATCATCTGGATTAAGAATTTTTCCAAGTCTGACACAATCATTGACAAATTTAACATCAAACGCAGGAATAAACGGGTTGAAGTAATTTGTGTATTCTGGATCTGTTAAGACTAGCGAATATTCGTTCGGTAAATAACGTATTTCTGCTGATAATCTCTAGTAAAATAAAAATTACATATTCAAATATCAACAATTATTTAAATACAACATACTTAGGTGTTTACTACCAAAAGAATAAATCATGAATATATGATACAAAACAATTTATGTGATAGGTAAACAGTAGTTATAATCCAAATAAAGCTAATTATTAAAATATATGATAATATTTGATCCATTGTGGCAGGACCAAAGACATTTGTTCTAAGATATGTTGAAATCCACAATGATTTTCTGTAGGTTGAAATAAGTATAAAAAATTGAAAACTGAGTATGCGATTAACACGAGAATTTGTAAAAATTACAAGTGCAAATACAAATTAAGTCAATACATGGCATATAAAAATAATATATAGTACAGTTTAAAGTGAACTACTTTTTAACATTAACAATGCTAAACAATAGTAATCACACATATATTTACTGTCAATATGGTATTTGAATAAAATGTATAAACAGGTTAAACTTTACAAATTTGTCGGCAGATATTAATACACCCTTTTACTTATCTTATACTAAAGGCTATTTACTCTTAAAAGTTTGGAATAATAGCGTTCTTCTTGGATCCAATCGAAAGCGAATATCAATGGAACGGAATCGAAGTTGACGAATGAAAATTTTTTGTATTTGGTAGAATCCATTTTAGTGTCATAAATACCGATTTATGGAAAGAAAAACGCATACATTAATGTGTATTTAATAACGATAAAGTACTAGGAATTATAAAAAAAAGCAAGTACGCTGAAAAATAAGTAAATAAAATACGAAAGTTTACTTAATCATTGAATTTGGTTTGGACACCAACAGTCCGTCGGCTTTTCGGCGCCTTGTTTAAACAATTATTTTTACTGTGCAAATCATGGAAGGATAAAATAGAAATTAGTCAGTTATGCCAAAATAAAAAAAATCAGTGGATCAATTGCATCAATACTATCTGTTTGTAGTCAATATATATGCACACACTGATTCGATTTTTCACCGGGAAATTCAACTATCTTGAGAATGTAACATTAAAGAATATGAAATTGAAAAATTATGTTGTAAGAACCCATAGAGAAAAAGTACATATTTTTATTAAAAATATGCAATATTTCTAGTGTATGAAGAAAGTTAAATTAGTAACATTCACGTGATTATTGGTGTGTATTGACTTTTTCGATACATTTTAAACGTAATAAATTAGGTATTAACGTATCGTCAGTGTTTAAGATCCGCATTACGCATATTAATACCTAAATGATCAACGAAATACGTAGTTATATAATTGTTGTATGTCAAATCGTATCTAATTTTCTTTACGCCTTACCCGTTAGTCGTCCGTCAAAAAACATTTCGTCCAAATTCTACTATGAAGCTGATGATTCGATCAAGATCGCTTTATTATCGATAATTTTTTGAAAAACAAAACGGGAAGTCTAATTGCATACGTATCATGAGTCGCTAGAATGATCAGTGTTATAGATCGATCGAATAATCGTGTTTCTATTTAAATTGACCATTTTCCCTCAAGGAATTTTTTATGCGGACATATATTTCCACGGACACGTAAAAACGACGCGGAAGAATATTGATCAAAGAAAGATAACGAAAGACATACAATGTAACCGATTGAGAATTGTGTCTTGGCGGGCGAGTGGTTGTCAAATAGTCGCCAGGTAAGATGAATGTTTTAGGCGTTTTTTCAATTTCAAATACGAGTAACAAACCCTTATTTAAGTCTCGAGTAAAAAGGATTGTAAACAACTTGGATTATTATTTAATACTGGTGGAAGCGTGTTTAAGGTCATTGTTTTCTCGGATAATTTGTGTCAAATTCTGATATGACGACCTAGCATCGAAAGTGTCAAAAAACGTGATTATAAATTCAATGTTTGAAAACTTCGTTTATATTTATCTTTTTTTAGATTCTAATTTTGAATATCATAGTCACCAATAACTGCATATTCGTCTGCCTTTCTATAAACAATATTTCCTTTCAATACTAGCTTAAGTTTGTTTTGTATTTCCATCCTTAATCGTCTGTTTGTTCTAGTAGTCATTTTTGCGGGACACACCGCAACAATTTTTTGTCATTTTATGTCTTTCATATAATATATATATATATTCATACTTAGATTTAAGTCTTTTAATTCCTAATTTTTCCTCGATTTTAAATTCTATATTTACGTTTATATTTTTAACCCATAAATCACTATTGTTTTTTAATTATTGCCCTTTATATATATATATATATATATATATATTTGAAATCTTTTTGAAAATAAATAATTTTTTGTGGTTAATCTGTGATAAGTAGAAAAGAGGCGAGGAAGAAGAAAATAAACAATTTTCTATCATTGAAAATTTGTTGGATTTAATTATTATTTATATTTGAAATAAATTGTGTTGATTATAATGAAAATCTTTTATACATTTATATTAAATGATTCAGTTTAATTAATTTTTATAATATTAGTACATATAAAATTAATTATTTTGAGATTTCCTAAAAATAAACTTTAATATAATTGTATATATTCTAGTTGGGGTAAAACCTTTTCATTTAATAATTAAAGTATAAGTTTTATGAAGAGAATAGCCGAAAAATAATATTTCATTAAAAATGATGTTTATTATTTTGGGAATATAAAAGGATCTCAACACTTTCTTCTTTAATACATTGTTGTTAACGATAATACAATATTTTTTATTCAATAATACACCCAAAAATTAATATAAATAGTTTATCATAAAATGTAGTTCTTATCGACTAGTCAATATACATATTATAAATAATTAATAACATAAATACTAAATAATGGTTTAAAAAAATAATATTTTACATTATAATTCTGAATATTTGTGTTAGCGAAGAAAAAACAAAAATATTAAACAATAATAGAGAAATAAATAAATTAACAATAAATAATAAATTAATAATCTGAGACCAGTCTTATAAAATTGGAAATACAAGTCATTAAATCAATATTTAACTTAAATTAGAGTTGATTGAATCAATTTTATGACGAATGGGATATAACTTGGCGTTTATTATCGGAAAGGGATGGATCCGATAATGAATGCTGCAGCCCTATTACCCTTGAATCAATAAAATCGGTGTCTTCTTCAAAAACATTTCTAGAAGACCTTGGAGGTACATTGAGTGTAGATTCTAAAGACAAATTTGATGTTGTTAATTTTGAGGAGTGGAGTTTTAATCTGTAAAAAAAACGATATTTCAAGAGGATGTGGTTAATTTAATTAATGATTTAATAAAATTTATAGTCATATATTGACAATCAAAATTTTTATTGCTATTTGTGAAAAATCTAAAATCAACAATTTAAAAAAGAATTAACTTACAAACTTGATTGGGGCTGTAGCATAATTAAACAATTGTATAATGTTTTGCGCAAGTCATTTGTACTGTAATTATGATGCCAACGAAGCTGTGCTATATTTTTATTTAGCAAATAAACTGCATAATTAAATTCTAGTCGAGCTTTGGAACGACCAAATAGAGGAAATCTAAAATGTTAAAGCGTTAAAATACAAGAACTTATCTATTTAAATACATTAGACTTACAATCTTTCTCTGTCTTGTATATCTAATGATATATGATCAATAATTTTACTCCGAGATCCATAATGGTTAATTGGATATCGTAACGGGATATTTAGAAAGTATGAAATCATAATTATGACATGAGCAACAAAACCAAGAGAAACACTCAATTGAATATCGTTGCAACCATCAAAATTTTCTGAATTGGGAAGGTGAACATTACATATTGATATGCGATTATCAACCTATACATATTTAAATATTACATTCATTCCCTAACATTGTGATAATAATTTATATACTACTTCAGTGATTGGATATATATAATTTAGTTCAGAAACAAGTTGTTTCCTTCGACAGTTTAGTTGACTATTTAACACTGATAATGTTTCAATCGAATTAGACGTAATAGTCAGTTCATTTAGCTGACAAGTATCTGTATAAAGAGTTTCTTTCATTTCGGTTAATTTATTGCCTGTATAACATAATACAATATAAATTATTGAATTTATTTAAAAAATTGTCAGTTTTAACACAATCAATCAATGTTTAGTCATACTTTTTCTATAATTATCCTCGTATAGTGATTTACTAGTTTGTGATTTATTACGAAGAAGCAAAATTTTACGAGTCTTTTCTTGGCTAAGCAATAATACATTAAATTTGACCCTTTCAATTTCTTTTCTTTTCAACAATATAGATTGCCTAGACGGTTTTTGAGCAATTTCTTTATTCATTAACCTACGTATGGTAGCACTTTGGTGTTTTTCATTGGTATTATTCCAATTGATTTCACCTTGAATAACTTTTTGTTTTAGTATATTAGCTGCTTCTTTTTGTTTAATTGTTATTCGTTGAATACCATGCATTCTAGACAAATAACATTACAAAAATCAAATATAAAAAACAGACAAATTGTTGACTTGTATCACATTTTACCTAGTAAGTAAAGAAAGTGTACCACTCATTCTAACGTCTTTGGATGGTAAAGTGAGCTCTGTGATACGTGCCAATGTTGGTTGATCAATCGCAATACATTTTGTAATTGTAAACATTCCTCCAGACATATGAAATACTAAAGAATTGGGATGAAACATTTTGGGCTCCAACGGTATTGATGATATGTACACAAGGCCACTCAGCTCAATACCCCAAACGAATAAGACTTTTGTTTGCTCATTGGTAGTTTTCCATAGGCGCACAATCACAGCTACAAAAATTGAAAATTAAAGTGAAAAGCGTCTTAAAATAATGAAAACGAAAATTTCTTGGTAAAGAAACCATTGTAGTATGGAGTATCAATATTTGTAAGCGATGAACATAGTAGTAATGTTTGAATTGAAAATGTACGTACCCTTGGCAGAGCCGATCGAGCTGCATACGTTTATTTTTGTCCATTTGGGATTGGGGCCGCAAATTTTTTCACTAGTGTACAATGGAGCACACATTGATGACAAATGTAGTGTGTAATGAAATGACGTGTTGGCTACAAATTCTAGATTGGCGTACAGATTGTAGCCAAAAACTTGAATTAGATTTCGAAGCCTTTGCTGTAATAAAACGCGTTATAGTGAAGTAATTCGTCGGTGGTTACAATTAAAAGGTGTGTAACCAAATAAATACTTGTTGTGTAACAAAAGGTATCCATTCTTGAGAACGGACGGTGTCAGAATTTAACGTCATCGTTCACCTTCTGACGTGCTTGTTTGTTCATATCTACAACATCGGCAGTGGTTTTTGAACAGGGAACAAAAACATAAATAAACACGATATACGCAATTATACTGAGTCTCGGTAAATTGTCTCACTTACCTAACGTGAAATGTTAAATTCGTTTTTTCCCAACTTGTTTCCGGTTATCATCTCTAGATAATCAAAAAACTTTCTCGTGAACGTTTTCACAATCCGACGACGTGTCGTACGAACAATGTCGCCGGTAATTTCACATTTCAGTTTTTTATTCAACTTGTTTTAAAAGAAACCAATCGTACGAGGCATTCAACGGCGTGGCATCAACGAATTAATCGCGACTGCATTCGCTGTCGTACGTCGACGGAAGGTGTTTTTTTTTGGCGTTATCGCCGTGAAATGATAACGCGACTGATAAAGTGCGTCCGGACAAACACTATGGACTATCAGAGCGTAATACGTGACGACCACCGCCGTCGAACACGTTTGTACACTTTACGTGGTATTTGTTTTCAATTATTTACAAACGCCAATAAAACGTTTGAAATCGTACGTTGAGTGGCACACTGGGTGGCGGCGGTGCGCGAAAATTTAAAAATTCAATTAAATAAATATTCGTATACCTTATGTATGTGCGTGTGAAAGTGGGAGGGGCAAAACGACAAGACAACGTTCACACTAAATATTTTTACACTTCGCGGCATTTTACGTTTCTTAATCGTATTAAATAATTACGTATTTCGTGACGATTCAATCGGGAAAATATTACGAGTATAACGAAATGGGTTTTCATCAGAGGCGCGGGCAAGTTTGGGCGAAAACTACAAACACTTAATGACAACGCGGTTCGTTTATTACGAAAAATACGTACTTTATATTTATAGATTATTAATGGCATACAGTGACTATGCAGTACTCAAACGCTTACGTATGGGTGGCGGCGTGAATATATTTTCGGGTCGAGCGCCAACATTTCGTAATCGAGGTTTTTAAAATTGTTCGTGTGCCAAAACACAAAAATTACGATAAGGCATTGTCGGCGTAGAAAGCTCTAAATTTAATAATTTCCTCGACACAAAATTGTTAACGCGTTTTTTTTTTAAATTTACGGAGAGCAATAGACATCGAATTCGTCAGTATCGGTTTCCGGATTATAGACACGTTACTATACGGATATATAGTAGTTTAGACAATGTACGCATTTTTTGCGCATATCTCGAATTCCGTTTTAAGCCTTTAACAATATTGAACACTGACGTCGGATGATTTTCACAATTATTGTTGTCTGGTCCAAGCGTGTGTGAATCGAACTAAATTTAATATCTGTTGATGAATAAGTGACGAAATGTATACTACGTGTGATCGTTTGATACGCCGACCACATTTTTGCCAAACGAACAATAATTGAGTACCAATATGGTATATTATATTATATATATGGTATATGGTATATTGTGAACGGAACTTATACAAGTACTTGGTATATAACATGTAAATGACGGAAATGTTCCGTGAAATTCGGGTAGTGGTTTGTAATCGTACTTGCGTTATGTGGTTGTTTCGTTATTTTTTTTCTCAGTTTAACAGAAGACAATCGGTTGTGTTTTTACTTTTTGTCTTTACTTTGTAATCTTCGAATCCAATGTATGGTGCGCGTGGTTATTATTTTACCGATTAAACGAAAAAATTATTAACGATTCAACAACACGACCATAAAACAATTATTTCGACGAAAATTAATTTTTTTGGAATACAATGGAACATATGCTTTAGCCGTAACATATGTTCGGTGGTTTTTGGTGACTAATATAATTATTTGCCCGTTATGGTATGTGACAAATATTCTACGTCGTTCCTGGTAGACAATGAAACAAAGGATATTTGTGCCCGAAGTAAAAATCGTTTTTATTTCGTTTCGTGAAGTCGAAAAGGATTAAAACTCGAAAGAGAATTTCAACCATAAATTACTACTGTTAATGTATTCGTTGATTTTAGAGGTCGACGGTAATTTCTAGTGGTCATCCGGACATGATAATTGATACAGCGATGACTAAACACATCGTTTTATATGCGTATAATTACACGCCTATAATTGTTTGAATAACTGCGTTTAAGCGAATGTAGATTAGAATAAAACGTACGTCGACGATTATACATATATATAATATATTATAATATTATTATATACTGTATGGATAAGTACAACGAATTAAGTATTCGTAAAATGAAAAATAATACGTTGTTATACTAACATTACTGTTTAATTTATCGTCGGCTAATATATGAAAAGTAAATTTTCAAAAATACATATACCTATTAATAATAGTATCCGCATTAAAAATGCGCTATTATTTCGCTGTTTACTCTAGCGAGCATTATAGCATTATGTTTCCCATTTTTTTTTTTGCTGGACGTTTTGTATTTCTTTTTAAATATCAAATACGTCCGAATATTCGCTGTAAGAAGTGTAAATATAAATATACTGTACTACTCTTTACTCGAGTATTATCGAGTAAAACGATATATGATTATACTCGTATTACCGTATATAGTTAGACGATACTTATACAAATATAAAATATTGTATTTGTTGGTAAATTTTTAAAAAATAATATCGTTTTGTATATTTTGGAAATTTACGAGGTTTTACGTCTTCCTAATATTTTTTCGGTTTTTAAAGTTTGACAACTTCGCGTCCGTCTTGGTCTCGTCGGGTTCCTGGTATTTTCGTTTTCTGTATTGTTTTCTCCCAGATTCAATTCCGGCAAAAACATATTTTGCGTTAATATGTATCCGTCTTCGCCTAATTCATTGATTGCGTGATCAATGAATGTCTGTGAACGCCTGCTCCTGTTTAAGTGTAAATACAATCTTAATAATTATACGTTAATTAAATAATATTAAGAACGAAGTAAATGCTTGTCAATGGTCATTACCTACTGCAGTATAGACTAAACAATTATACGTTCTGCGTGTACATTATATATTCGGACGAGAAAATTTATTCAAAGAAAACTTAATACTTCCTAATTTTCAAATAGGTTTTATAGTTTTAATATGTAACATACTTGTTTCGTTAATTCGTATGTGTAAAAATAATATTTGATAAATCTTTCAATTTTAAAAATAGTCGATACACACATATATACATAAACATATACTTATATATATATATATATATATCAAATTTTTGACTGATATTAAGATAAACAGTTAAAAGATAGACCGATAAAATCTTTGACTAATTTGAATACTGATATAACTGATTTAGACGAGTTTTCTTTTAAATCGTTAAAAAGAGAAAACACGCGACTTAAATGCCGATTGATTCGAAAATTTCGAAAACCATATTTTTGGAAATGCGTCGTGAAACTTTTTGTCACGATAGTTAGGATCGAAAAACGTACCGCAAAGAAATAGTGATTTATATATACACATACGTCGAAAAAAAAATTATCGACTGAACACTCAAATTTTGAATTATCGATTTGACACGGAAATATAGAAGACGTTGTGAAATTACGCTTTGAAGTCTTAAATTTTTGCACTAAGCATAATTGTGGTTTAGGGGAGAGATCAGTGACGATAAATACGCGTGCATATGTAACGCAGAAGTGTTTTAAACAATTTAATTTCCTAATAGGCTAATAATTTCCTAATAATCTAATAATTTCCCTTATTAGGTCACGTTATTATTTAAATTACGTGTAGTTGTGTATCCGATTAATATGTCTCCTGCGCGTGTCGTTTTCTTGACGTCTCTTCTTGACCAGTTTGTAGCACCACCACATGCATGCTACGACGGAACAGCATATAAGCCATTTGCAAATAATTTCCAGCTCTTGAATCGTTGACTCGTTCATTTTGTAGTTGGATTGCAAACAATCGTTGATCTATAATAGTTCGATGGTCGATCATCGCTCGATCCAATAATAATGTTCGAAAACTGTAGCGTAACGATATAAAACCACCATCGTCGTCCCTATAACCCCTATTGGTTTTTAAATACTCTTTTTGTTCGGGCGTACAACGACGACGTGTTATACGCATTATTTTCGAATATCTTTTTTCGAGTATTTTTCGGATTCCCGGTTGATAGGCGAGAAATAATTTGAAAAATCGCGGCCAACGCACGTCGTCTGTCCGTCCGTGTATTTTTTTTTATACAAAATCGAATTTTTCTTTTGTAACGAATTTTTGCCGATACGTCTTAGGATACAGAATTGGCTAGGAATACGTTGAATGTGGAAAATGTCGACGGTTTTAGCAGGTTTTATTTCACGTTTGTGAAATTCGTAATTTAATAACGGGATCGTTCGTTTATTTCGTAAAGGTCGTTCGGTGGTACTCATTTATCGTTTGTTGTTTGAGACTGTCGACTTCTACATTAACGTGTAACGTGTACGGATGGAAAATACGACTATATTTTTATCAATTCACCACGACCATAAATATATATGCATATTATAAATACGGTATACACACCATTAATAGGAAGTCGAGAGTGTAATCATTGAGGTTTCGTAACAACCCGTTCGACCAACATTTTATTCCGCTCCATACTATTATTAACGTCAGCATTTTCTACAAATCAAGTGTAAATAAAAATACCTTTTAAGTATATAATTGCCGTTATACGATATATACGTTTATTAAATAACGTTAGAAAAAGCGACGGTTTCCATGTTTCGCGCATAAGTCCCGCCAATTCGTAATTTGCCTATAAATCGAACGAGTGTGCATAACAAAAACTTACGGAAAGATAAAGAAAACGATTTCACGAGTCGTAAAGCGTACACTCGGTCGGGCGTAAAACAACGCTCTTTATGTTTAACGGTCGTTAAGTATACCGTGTATCGTACGTACTTTTTAAACGTATTTATTTCTCCCCCATGTTCACCGAATTATTTACCCAAATTTTTCAATCGAAAATTGATTTTTACGTGTCGAAAATATTGACGCGTCTAAACGCCACGTAAATAATTAATAACAAACGCACGGTAGTAGAGCGTCGATTATGCGAAATGTTCGGTACGCGTTTTTCTATTTCGTTTCTTTAATTCGTCGTTAGCGTAGTTTTTATCGTTCGTATTATACGCGTCAAAATGAACGATATTATGTACACCATACGTGCTCACGGGTACCGTTATCATTATTCTTTGTGTGCTTATTATTTCATTATTTACCTATACGTTTAAATTGAGATGGGGTCTGAATGAAAACGCAACGCGTTAAATATGGAAATCGAAATATTAGAAAAAGTTTAAGACTCTAAACGACGATGTTGAGCTTGTAAAAAAAAATAGAATTGAAATTGAAAGCGATAAAAATGGATATGAACTAGTAAATAACAGTGGCGAAGCGTTTACGGTTTTCCAACAGTAATGCAATGGTGCGAATAACCAGAGAGTAACGTGGTGGGACTTTTAGACTAATTGAAAAAAAAACGAACTTCTAACATTGTAAACGATAATATTATTCAGATAATTTGCGTATATTCTACATAATAAACGTATACAATATAAGTGTATACGATTTGAAACGTTTTTTGATTATTATCCTTTGGTCCCAAATAAATATCGTTGATAATCGACGACCTTCTGTAAATATATATATATATATATATATATATATGTTTATATTTTCGTTGTTAAAGGAATTTCGAAATGTGCTCTATCGTTTTTCTATTATTACAATCATAGAGGCGATTTTGAGTAATTATTTTTTTGTGGAGCGGGGGAGGTGGGAGGTGGGGAAAGGGTGGAGAGAGAAGAGAAATACAACTGGTCATCATTTACGAATATACGGAAATATACCTTCAGAACGTAGCTGTAGAACGGGTGTTTTGGAATTATGCGGCGTCGTCGGTGGTGCGACTTAGTGATGGAATTCGTAATCATGGGTACGAAGTAAGTTTCGGACAGTAGCCAAGTGAACATGACGAACAGAATGAACGGCAGCAGTGTGATGGCCGTGGTCGATTCGCAGTAAAGTTCTTCGCGGGTCATTTGGTGACGTTTGGATTCGTTTGGATCGTCGCGTGCGTCGTTGAAACCGCGTATGAGCGCGAAATTTCTGTTCACGTGGCGGCTGGTCGTCAGCGTCCAGGTTTCGGTTTTCGGGATTCTGGTTTCGTTTTTGTTTCGGTTTTGTTTTTTTTTTTTTGATCCGGGTTAGTTCGATTTGTTCGCGTGTTTATGTTGTACGTATAAGTAGCGAATAGATACGCGACAGTGTTTTCGAACGTTCATTTTTTTCGAGCCAGATTGTTTTATACGCGTTATTCATTTTTGGGTTCTCGGGACTTATTGTTGGGAAACCCCCGCGGACAATTGACGCGATTGAAAATCGAAAAATGAACGTGTATACATAAATATATAAATCTTTTTTCAGACTACATGAATCGGCCATCAGTGTTCTTGTTCTTTGTTCTAAAAAACAAAATAAATATACGTTTTTCGAAATATTAATATTTAAATTTTGCTATTTGAACGCCGTTGTTTTTCGTAAATTAAACAGTTTTCATTTGCTCGTCTATTGTATGGTCGATCGATCTCGGCTTCTTCGACAATTTGACTACTATCCGTCAACAAAGTTCCTCGGTTTTTTCCAGTATTTCGATTAAATTTGGCCAAAAATCCTAAATTAGATTTAATTTTTCGCGGTTCTATTCGTTTTTGAAATATTGTCGAAACCGCACCATTCTCATTTAGTTGTAGTCGGCACAAGAGACTGGCATCAACGTGACAATTTATAGTTTACGATTTGTAAATTATCAACTTTATTGTCGTCTGCTCGCTTCGCCGTGGTTATTTACAAACATCTAAAGTTATGAGATTATTAAGACAAACGCGCGTTATCGAAAAAACAACGAAATAGGCGATTATTTTTTTCGGGGTTTTCACAGCGTCGTCAAAATTTAAAACACGCGTCGGGTTCCTGAACCTAACGATATTTTTTTGGACCATTTTATCGAAACTCGCAAATGTAATAAAAATCTCTTAAGTTATTATATTTGCCCAGGATAAGGGAAAACCAGATGCAGAAAAATGCTCTGGTGAAAAATTCGTGTTTTGAAAAGTACGGGAAACAAGTGACGTGTCTTTTCGGACGGTATGGGAAATGCAAAAAAAAAGGTTCGAATAAAAAAGAAGAACGTTCCAAGGACGTCGGTTGTTTTTCGTACGGTTTATTCGAACGAAAAGTATTGAAAATTATTCCGTTTATAGGAACGCCAACGTACAAAAAAATGGTATCCCATTATAGAACAATAATTCCCATAATTACGTTATTGTACGAAACGACCGTCGGTATGTATACTTAATCCGCAGTATGTACTTTATGTACGGTTACGACGGAACAGTTAAACGTGAATCGTACAAGTTGTATCGTTTTTTTTTACGAAATTCGTTACGTCGAATTTCGATTGTTGTATACAAATAACGCCTTTACATTAAATAACCGTAATTAATTCCAAAAAGGGGACGAATTACGGAAAATGTGGGTTTTGAATTTATAAATTTTTGAAAATCGTTTTTTCTGTGGCCGATTCGTCCGATTGTACAATCTTACGTTTGAAGCGTAACATATACTGTCTGTATTATGTACGCGTTTGGGTCGTTCGTGAAAAATTCATATCGTAGTGCAAATAGCTTAGAACATTCGTTGAAAAAAAGAAAAACATATAATGCGAAACGAATCGCCGGCGTGACAAATAACGCTCGTGGACATAATGTATGTACAATTTCGAAAATTCGAAAACGCGTGTATACACGTAATTTTAAATCTAAGCGCGGGGCGATTGTTGTTCTTAGAAGTGTGTAAACGACGCCTTGAAACGTGAAAAAACGCTCCCTCACGACAACGAATTATATTATTAATTTTTTTATTTTATTAAAAGTTATCGTAACGGCGCGCGTGTTCAGCTTAAAAATCGTTTTGTGAACGTACGGACGCCCCGGAAACATTATATGTTGCACGGCGCGTCGGATAGGCAATATTAGTACAGCCGTGCGCTGCGTCGACTGCCGTTGCAGATTATCGATTTTAACTCGCGGCGGATGTCGGACGTACGCGCGATCCCATCCACGAATTATGTCGTTCGAAATTCGATATTTCGTACGAAGCAATACGTACGGTATATAATATAATACACACGACTTCTGTCGACGACGTTTTGTGTATATTTTTTTAGTTAATACGGGTACATAATATATGCAAATACGTTTAAGATAAATAAATAAATATATATATATATATATATATATATATATATTTAAGATGGAGAAAAATGATTTTCGTTATAAAAAAAGGTCGAAACGCGTCGAGTAAAATATTGACGATCACATGTACGTAAATGATGGACGTAAAATTAAAAAAAAAAAAAATAAAATTTAAATACTTAAGACTACGCGTAAAAATAGACGATAAAAAAAAAATCTAAATTTTGATATTGTTTATGTCGATAGGTGTGTTTATACAAAATTATATATAAAATATAAATACGTAATTAACTAATTGACGGCAAGAGATCTAATGAACTGTACGAGTATAGAGGCTTTTTATAGCCGAATATCGCGTCGAATATCGATTTGCCCAACATTGCCAATCCGGATATCATCATTAGTATGCTCCCGATTGACTGCGTGTATGGCAAAACAACAACCGTGAAATACATTAAAGTAGTTATGTACCAAGGCAAGCCGACTTGATTCTAAAACACAATCAATAATAATTACGACAATTATAACGTACCGGTTAGAGCGTTAGTAATTAATGGCGCGGACGATTTTCCAGTCAATGTTGAACGAAATTAATGACGTATTCGGGGCGATTATTTTTAACGGTAGTTATTTGCTCGCTAAACGTCCGTGTTCGATCGTTTTCAAAATTAAAATTCAACGTAATCGATATGCTAAACGTTTTGTTAAACGGTCGTTTTTTTTTTTGAAAATGAAAGTATTTTTTAGTTGCGACGCTCGCTATCGCGAATTGCGCAATTATCGCACGAATTCTCGCGTCGTATTTTACACGACCAAATTACATTTTTATTCTCGCTCGTCGTATCAGTCCGCGTCATCGACAAAACGTTTATATTTTCGTAGAAAAATTATTTTAGGTTTTTATTTTATTTTTTTAAAAATTGAAAGCCGTATTTTTAACTTATTCTTTAAAAAATGGCGTTTATTATTTTAAAATTTAAACGTTGAATATCAGACTAACGGTTTATTATTTTATCGTTGTTTACATTATTTAATTTACTTCGAAGTTTCCATATGTATATATATCATTCGTTTTATTATTTTTGTGAACTCGGAAAATACTAAAATCCCACATAAATTTGAAATTTGATTATTGATATAATAATTCTTACGTATTCTGCCCAAAACATCGGTATGGTCATGTTACTGAATCTATCGATATTGGAAAAACCGCTTGTAGGATGCATGATTAGGTTGCTCTGACTGCGAGCTTTGCTTTCGACCGGAACTCCCGTTAACTGCATTCGACGAAACGAATTGTATTAATTCTATACGGTTCTATAAGTGGACGACAATATTATAGGCCGCGGTTTGTTTTTTGTACTTACGGGTTCGACGATTAAGTAAGATCCGTGTTTTTCCTCCGAAGGTCTTAAACCGGATATCGAATCCTGAAGTGCTTGATCGCCGTTTAGGAAATGTGGGAACGAAGTTGCTATAGGAAAATCTGTCGGTAAACAAAAAAAAAAAACGAAACAATTACGCATTTTTACCGTCGTGGCTTATGGGTATCGGGTGAAATGGAATTCCGTCGCGAATAGTTAACTGAAATCGAATTTCGAACTTCAAGCCGTCGTTTAAATAAGGACTGCCGAATTCGTGATTTTCGACATTTGTTCACTGCCGAATGTGTGTATGCCTATAGCGTTCCGGGAGAGCGAAGAGTTTATTTTACCGTACACAAAACGATTCGCGGACGGGAATTTAAAAAAAAAAACGTGTTTTTAATTTTCCATAATTATTCCAACGCTCGTATTACATCGTTTAAAACATATTCGAAAATGTATTTTTAATTTTATTTGTCGTTACGTCATCAAAATACAGATCGTAATAATATTAGGCGTGTATATATAAAGATACACGCATATATATATATACATGTTACGATGACCGTGTGTATAATATTTTATACTTCTCGGAGAATGAGTCGCCAATCAAATTTATTGTGACATATCGTTATACGATCGTATAATATAATACGATTCACGTTAAGATAAAGAAAAAGAAACTCGTGAAAATATTAATTCAACGGATTTTTAATCCACACACGCGCGCACCGGACGTCATACAGCGTGAACGCGCATAATTCGTCGATTTTACGTCTTTCTACCGTGAACACAATTACGCACCTACTGTACGTACACGCCTGTTGAGTTGATCAATGTATACGGTTTGTTTGTGATTCCATCGCATTGGCGTAGAACGACTGGGATATTATGAAAACCGGACGGGTAGTACGTATATATTTAATATCTACGTACGCGTAGAGTTACATCGATATATCACGAAAAATATGGAAAATTGAGAAAAACGCGTTTAGTAAATGTTTCGGGGAACGATAGAAAAACGTTTTTTTTTCTTTCAACTTTCGAGACGGTACGTATAAACCAATTATGGGTACAACGTTTCGATTTTATGTTATATTTTTTTTTTCGCGCGATTGTAGCGCGTGTATACTGAACATTGACTTTTAATTACCTCTAGTCAAATGGTTTCGTATGTGCAGAAAATTCTTTCGGTACTCTCGAGTTTCGAAATTAATTGAAAAAACCGCGCCTCATTATAGGCACGATTTGAACCAGGGTTTGAGGTACGCTTGATTCGAATATAAATCGTAAGGTTAGGTTTAGGTTATTTTAACGGACCGACGGAAAATGAAATTCATAATTTTTAAACTACATACGTTTGGCAAATCCGAAATAAGCTAAATGGTTCAACCGTACAAATATCTTATTTCATTTCTAAATCTATGTAGGAAAATTGTATTTTTTTACCGTTCATTTTTCAAAAGTAATATTCAAGGTTCCAACGCTATATATTGGCGCTTTCGACGTGGCGGACTTAGTGCAAAGTCAATCGTTCAAAATATTTATCGACTTTATCCGCTATAATAATAGGCGAACGACGATTGTATATATTTGTTTTTTTTAAACGATTTAAAATTTTACATTTTTTCTTCGTAAAATGTCTACCTAATAAAGAATTTGAGATGAATCTAAGGGCGCACCCGGTAAATAGGCGTTCCAAATTCAGAAAACTTCGTTTAAAACGACTCGAAAATAAATACCGCGCGTAACGTCGACGGTTATATCGCGAAAGAATTGTTTTCCCGTAAAAACGCGTCTCTCTATTTCCCGAAATAATTGGCACAACGACCGTCATCACTCTGAACATATTCCGTACGTTATAAATAATTTGGTATAGTATAGCGCTTAAGACAAACAAACGCGTAGACTACGACGACGACGAACGAATGTTGTCGTAGATATAAACACAATGTTCGACGGTTTAACTAAATATATTATTATATCGTGGCTATAGGAATACGATTGTTCTTTCTTTAATTTCTGTACACGCGTCCGGAATATAATAGATAATTATTATATACCTTTATGTGTAATAATAAACGAGCGTTATTGTAGTTTCGTTAAGGCTGACACGCTGTTATGAGTCGTTTAATGAGACTTATCGTGTCGAAATATAGCCCTGAACGAAGATAATAAATTAGCGTTAGGCCCCGGCAGCGTTCACAGTTTCGACACATGTAGTTCACGTCCGGAAAACCGTTCGCCCCGACAGAACCGAACGAAATAATCCGTTCGGCAATGTCGCGGGTATTATTATTTTATTAGCCGTTCGTTAGCCGGACGACAATAAGGATTTTCCGGTCCGTTCTTTTCTGGCGTTTACCATCGTCTCGCAAGTCCGCGGATTTTTCGGAATTTCGGAAAACATCCGGAAACCGGTGCCGAACGTCGATTATTATATTCGTTTCGTCGTCGTCTTATTATTACGGGATTAAAACGTCCAAAAACTACGCGGAGCCGTTCTTTACGACTCCGCGTAGTTCGCTATCCAATACGTTTGGTTTTCTGTAGACCTCCCCGTCAAGACGTGGAAATTGTTTTATTACGTTTACGTCGTAGTGCTTTCGAATACAGCACTCGCATACGTACCGTAGTAGCACGGCGACACGTCAGAAAGACCGGATAGGAGGGGAGTCGATTTTGAATTGTGATAACAGTCTTCTAGGCTTAGGTCCGTTTGTGGGTGCGCGTAAACGTTATGCGGTAGAACGAACTTGTACATTGTCATGCCCGACCTGGTCAACTCGTCTGAAACAAAAAGCAACGAAAACCCCGTTTCCATTTCAATAGCCGGATACCCGGACGTGCGTTTAACCGTCCGGGCGGTATTATTAATATTGTAATTTTTGGAACGCGAGTACGCGCAAAATAATACACGCACTATTCTAATATTCGTCGTAGTCGCGTCGAAAAGAAATTCGCGTTTTTATATACCGAAATAAACGTCGGTGTTTATTACGAACATTGGTTATTTCCAAACGGCGGCATACGCAACGATCGCTAGTTTTCTTTAAAGGGAAGAGTCATTCAATCGTATTGTGGACGGTACATTGAATTGTTGACGATTAACGGTTAGCGACGTAGAGCGATAATATTTTACGATTTTTAAACAATTTAGAAATCCCGTAAAAGCGTTCGTATAATGTAAAAACGTTTTATCGAAATGAAATGTATTCGAAACGGTGCCCATATTCGGTACGTGACTTGAGTAAACGAAAAAGTAATCAAGAGAATCTACACGTCACGTCGTTAACGACAATTATAATTATATTCGCGTTCAATTTTAAAACTAAACCCGCCCATTAATAGTTTTGTCGGTATTAAGGTGTATACGTATTACGCACTTTTGTACTTAAGCGGTGTCACTCGGCACATGGTTTTTCGCAAGTATTTCAGCGTATCGTTTTTCGACACGAACTGGTGGTACGTGACGCCCTCGGTCGCGCCCTGAACACTGTCGCACGTTTGGTCGTCCCATATCCCGAGGTTGGGCTTTCCGTGGTAGTTTTCCACCGTGAAGAACCTCCGGCCGTTCTCCGGGCCCATGTACACCGTCACTTCGTCCGTGAACTTGTTGTAAATCTGGATGGGAATTTCGCCGACGTGAAGCGATCCGATTTCGCGAATGGCGCCGCCGTCGAACGGGCGGCGTTTTTGTTCGGTTTTTTTTTTGTTTTTTTTTTATAAAAATTCGGGGGCACGTATTTATTTCGACACGTTGTTGTTTTGAGCAAAAATTCGAAACGGTGAAAAAATGGCGACCAAGGAAAACGGTTTTCGACGGTTAATTACGTTTAAGAACACAAAACTGTCTAATTAATTATATACGGATGAAATGTGTACTTGAAAAATAACGACCGCTTTTTGCTGTGCGTCCGAATACCGGTTTCGGATTTTGTCTTTCTCTCGGACACTTACGCAATATTAATAACAGAGGTAAAATACCGATATATATATAGTACGAAAGTCACGATTTATCGGTCGCGGCGTATCGTGAACGTAATTATTAATGAAACTATACGCGCGGTCATATCGGTTATTTAAAATATTACGCGCTCGGCGTGAAATTATCCGTAATTCTTTGCAATAGCCCGAACATTATACGCGATTTCGCGATCGGCGTGACGAATTTTACGTTACATTTTCGGACGGTCGACGGGTGGATTAAAAACACGCGGGCGCGTTCGCAACATTACGTATACGCGTGCCGTTTCGCATATTTCCCCGTGTGGCCGATAGTTTATTGGGTTTTCGTTTCGCAGAAAGCGCGTATCGATCGACTTACCTGATACAATATACCCATGTTTTCTTCAGGAACTAAACCGGGCATCATTTTCTTCGCCTTCTGGACCAACGGGTCGGTCAGGTTCCACAAGCAGTCGTTAATGGACGTTTTAATGAACATTTTCGTGTCCAACATGTTCATCATGATTTTGAACCCGTACTTGGTGAAAGTGGACGCGTCCCATAAGTACGACGCCATTCCCTGGGCACACAATTCACGGCGTATACGGGAAAAGTCATCGAATTAATCGCGTCGTACGGCGTTCGGTAACGGGACCCCTTCCTCTCCCCCTCCACTCTTTGTGTGTATGTGACGCGAACGTAAATCGACGGTTAGTCGTTGGAACATTTAGCGTTGGTCCCGTTAATTGGACCCGATTTGGCTAGGCGTGCGTTCGGCCGTAACGAAAGGTTTTGTACCCTTACGTATTGAAAAATTACTCCTAATTATTTGCGACGTATCCCTACGCGAATTAAACCGGCGCCGCGATTATCGGGCGGAAACGCGTTAGACTATAATTAATAACGCGCCACCGTGCTTGTCACGTGTTATTGAATGATTTAAAATTCCGGCGTTTTTTTTTTTTGCGGATTCCGGCGAATTGTAACGTTTAGCGATAAGTGCGAAAAAAGGCCGAAAACGCGACGTTAAAATATAAAAATAAATATACGCGAATTTCGCCGAGCCCCCCTACGTTTCGGGACCCTCTTTTGGACGCAGGGACGCCGCGATTGTAGTCCGTGAACCGTAACGATTACGATTTAGTTACGGTGTTAACACAGCGTTTTCGAATTATCCCTGTCGGCGAGCGAAGTTTGTAAAGAAAAAACGAAAAATTGTATACGATAAACAACAGACGTACAGCGGTGTACGAAACAAACGTGTGTTTCTGTTCTCCTAAGCGTATCGTTTCGATTGCGAAACACGTGTTTATAACGGGGTATACGTACCAACGCGGCGAAGTTGGGCAATATCAGTTTATCGTCCAAACTGATGTTGGTCATTTCTGGCAAGAATACAGCCGTCCTCGTGGCCACGTAAGTCATTGTACCGTTGTCGTTGAATCTGACGTCGCTGTGCCGTAGTAGTTCTCTGAAAACAGCGAAACGGCGATAACGAAACGTTCCGGTAATGATGTCGTCCAAGAGGTCGCGACCCCGTAGTCGAATATAATTTCGATTCGATTGTAATCGAAAATATATACATTATATATATATATATATGTCGGTTGTTTCGGAAACTGCGCGAGTTGAACGCGTTTCGTATTAATTTAACGAAACGTGGTGGATAGCGGTAGACTGTTCGAAACTACGAATTTCGAATAAGCGCGAATTTACGAATAGGCGAAATTCGGAAATACGTTACGTTTCTGGAGTAATTCAATTATTCGCGGTTTGCGGGCGATTTCGATTTTACGACTTCCGTCGTTTCGGAAACGATCCATTTATACGACAGTGACTATATTATATTATTCGTTTTAACGTTAACATTAATAGACGCCACGGCGTTTGATTCGGACCGGGTTTGTCGTTCAATTCCCGAGTGTGATCGAAACGGTACGTTTTCGTGGCTTCCTCCGAACAACGCGGGCGAGATCCGCTTTAACGGCGCGAAACCCGAAGACGCGACGACGCGCGCGTAATCGCCATCGATTTTTCGTAAGAAGAACGCGAACGCCGTAGAACGGTTCGCCATTCGACAGGAAAGCCGTCATTCGTTTACATTCGTGTAAATTGTACGCTCGTACGTTTCGATGGCTCCCCGGATACGAGTGTACCGGTCGGGGGTACCATATAAACGGTAAAAAGCGACGTCGCGTTTACGTACGCGCGCGCCCGCGTATCGTTTCTATTTTCGTCCGCGACGGAAATATGGCGATAATAATAAAACGATTACGTACGCGTACGGCGATGGTTCAATGACGAAACGTCCGTACAAAACCGGGGCGACAAACGCGCGCGTTATTTGTGTCCGTTATTCTCGGGGGATACGCACCACGCGTGTGACGTTTGTATACGAATACGCGCGCGGCTAATACGGCTCGAAAAATGTTAGCGCGCGCGAGACTCGTTTTTTTGTCTTCGATTGTTTTCCGAACGCAATACGCCGCGACCGTTCCAAGGAGCCGACGCCACACAGCGGCGCCGTGATCGATCGTACCAATTGCCCGATAATCTTTTCACCGATTTATATCGTGCCGGTTAGAGTCGTCTTGTTTTCCGTTGTTTTTTCAAATTATTACGCCGGCCGATCGTCGGATCGGGATAATTTAGGCGCGGCTGGTTCCCCGACGCTTGCGAAATGAAATGTATTTGTGTTCAGACGCGAACCGACCGTGCCTTTCGTCAACAACGGTCGCGCGCGGTGTACCGACGTACGCACGCGGACGCGCCGAGCGAGAAAACGAAAACAATAGCGTTGTTCGCAGTTGTACTCGTGTATATCTACCGAGTTCCGTGCATCGATCGACGGGTTTTCTTGTAGATAATTGGCGTCGATTTTCAACGGCGTATTCGTCCTAGAATTTCTCGCGCTTCCTTACGATCGTCCGCGTTTGTTGTCGGTGTTTTAACGCGTCGTAACGCGTTTACGTTTGGGGTCCGCGCCATTAAGATCGCGAACGTCGAACGACCGCGACGGACAAATATATTTATTAACGGGCGTATAATTCGAAAGTACGTCGAGTGGTCGCCGTAGCTCATAAAAAAAGGCCATTTTCGATCTACGCGATCGCGCTAATACAAATCGGAAACTCCCTTGTATCGTGCGTATTAAAAAAAAATCGCGTTAACCTAACCGCCGGGTCGTTGAACACTGTTGAGATTGTTTTCGAAATACGCGCGGCGAAATTCGTTTTTAGTTCGACGCAAATTTGAGCGCTATATTCGGATAGTTTCACGGTCGTTTTGGACGATAGTTCAATCCGGATATTTCGAGCGTGTCGTCCGCTATTTTCTATGGATCGTTCTCGTAGAATCGTACGCAAATTATCCGAACGAACTAACGAAATTCGATTATTTTATAGAAATTCCGATTAACGAACGATTCGACGATCGTAAGTACGAACTATGATCCTATCTGATCCGTAATACCGACCGAAGTTTTTCGTCGCCATTGAATATACTTAACAATACAGTATTTAACGACGAAAACAATATTCACCACGCCGTGTGCTCACCTAAAGACTATGGGCCCGACTTCGTTAAGCTCGAGTTTATCGTCGATGCCGTTCTCGAACTGTTCGCTGTTCGTCACGTTGAACAAGTACACCCTGAGCAACACCTCGTCGGGCGGGTTCTTCCACCATTCGTACGCCGGCAGACCACGCACCATCTTCAGTCTCTGTAAAATGAACGCGATTATTGTCGTTCCGGGATCGGTTTACGAAACGGTTCTTTCGGTTATAGTTTAGTTTTCTTTCGTTTAGTTCGTAGGTTACGGCTACGGGTGTTTTAACACTCGACACGGTTCGCTTCCCGCGTTTTCGTGCACGCTAAGCGGTAAATCGTACGCTATTCGTCGAATATATACTGCCGGGGACGTACTTAGAGGTTTCGACCCTCCCCCCTCCGAAAACGAACAAAAAATATATATATATATATACTGACGTGTATACGCGAAAACGATTCGTTTTCGTCCGAGTATGTAGGTTTTTTACGCGTTTTTAAGCCCACACACACGCGCGCGCGAGCGCACGAATATTTTATCGCGACTTACAAACGAGAGTTTGCGTTAATTCATAGCGCAATAACGATACGTAATATATTCGGGACACGCCACGCCGTCTACAGAACCACGCGCCGCTGCACATGCACCGTGCCGGCGGACACCTGCTGCGATTTTCGTGTAGAAAGATATATATATATATGTACGCACTGACTACAGATTAAGATTCGGGGGCTACGTACGTATATATATATAGATACACGGCCGGTCGTTCTTCTTTAATTCATTAGCATTCCCGTCGAATATTTTACATAATATACGCGGCCCGTTAATATAAATATATATAATAATACCTTCCTAAGTCGTTTGAAGCTTTAATAACGTTTCGAGAAACGAATCGCGATGTTTACGCTCGTTTCTCTCTCTCTTTCTCTATCGAGTATCCGGTATGCACACACGTATACGCGCACGCGTATAGACGTGTACACGAAAACGAGGAAAACAAAATCACAAATCACGATTTAGGCGGTAAAAAATAACTTTTAGATTTTCGTCCAACCACGGGATTTATTCAGTTGTCCTTGAAGCGGATCTTCCGCGAAGAACGTAATATATGTACACGGGAAATGTTATTTCGACGATAAATTATAGTCCTAATCGTTTATTTCGGACGCGATTATTCGGAGAGGTATTTTTTTCGTAGGCGGCGTTCGGCTTTCCGTTCAGCCTAAACGGACGTGTCCGCCGAGGTCGAGAAAAATACGCGTCACGGGTTGATGGCATCGCGTAAACATCTTTATGTACGCGTATTCGGTAAATAAATATGTCGAAATCTATTAAAAAATACCGGCGTCGGCGAAAATAGCGTTTTTTTTTTCTACGGATTAATGGCCCGAGGATTAATTGAACAGTTACAGTAATGGCCGTTTCGATACGCGGTCGAAATAATGTTATTCGAATTCGTTATTTCCATTTTGTAATTTGATACGATGATGGGGGACGACGGGGGGGAGGAGAACAGTTCCGATATTAGGGACGGGAGAGGAGTCGCACTTGGGTGGCCAGGAATAGCGCGTATTACATTATCGTAAAGGACGTTGGTCGTTGTTGTTTTTCGTTTAAATCTCGCGAAGTCGTTTCCGCCTTGTTTTAACGAGTAACACACCACACTCTTCGGTAGACGGCCACCGTTGTCTATTAGGATTTTCGTTTCCCCCCCCCCCGAGTTCGTTATTCGCGACGATCAACCGAATTCGCGCGGCTACGGTTTACGCGAAATCAACGCGTCGAAAAAACTCCCGCAGTTTAGCGACCAAACGCTACCTTATGACTATTTACGCGTAAACAAATAACGGCGGCGTATCGTCCATACGGTTTACGAGACCGGGTATCGTTCGAAAAATTGCCCACTTTGTTTTCGTCCAACAGCTCTAGTACGCGACTCCCGGTGCAAAGCTGTTACGAATATTCGTTACCGACGTAGTGTTTGGTCTAAAACACTGCGGGGAGTTTTTCTGACGCGTCGTATACGCTCTCCGCGTAATGAACAATTCGCGCGCCATACTCGCGTTAAGTATCCGACCGATTTACGCACGAGAGTTAAAAAAATACGCGTACGCCGAATCGCCAAGTATAATCGCGGACTACGTACCGTGCCGTATACTACGAGCCACGTACTATTCGGGATAAACGAAAATCCTAATAGAACGCCGGCCGGTGTGTTCGAGACGTTTTGCTCCCGGGCCCCCCTGGCAGTCGCGTACTAGAGTTGTCGGACAAAAACAGGGAGGGCAATTTTTCGAACGGTCTCTCCGTAAAACGTATCGAGCTCAAACGATACCCCGTCATTATTTATTTACGTATAAATATAGTTGTGAGGTCACAAACTCTAAACGATATCTTTCGTAGAAAATTACCGAAATTATAATCTATACCGGATACGCGCTTAATGAATAACAGGTTTTTCGTTGTTTTGGTCGTTCGTTTGCACGCCTATACACACACGCACACACACGCATACAAGTGTTTAATCGCCGTACAAACAACGTAACGACCTCTCCGCGCCAATAGGTGTTTGCTTCCGAGTCGTTCGTTTTTCCTTTCGGAATACAAACAATTTACGGGACCGACGTTTCGCGCAACGATTATTGTATAAATATAATCCAGCGTGTAATGGTTCGAATGGTTCGAAAATCAATATATTACCGGCAAATGTTTGTTAAAGGTAATAACGTTTGGTTAGCTTGTATGTTTCAAGCGCATTTACGCCCGTATTTGTCTTATCGTTAAGTATACGGGTATATTACTCTCTCCGTACACACACATATATATATGTAGACGTGCAAACAGTGGCGTCATTTCAGGTCTCGGATAAGCCCACCGGTGTTAGTATCGTCCAATGTATATAAATCGAACGCGTTCAAAGTCGGGAAATTTGTCGCGTGAAAAGAAAAACGTCGAGTTAAATCGTCGCCGTTTACGCGCGCACGTTTCGAAAATATCGTCGAATTCCGACCGTGTTACGTACCGAGACGAACATTCGTTAATGATTCGGTTTTTATTTTTACGATTTCGTCAAATTAGTTTTTACACCGTCGAAGACCCAAGAAAATCCTCTTATTAGACGGGAGTGACACGAGTAACGTAACTCGCGTAAGTCCGAAGGTCACAGTGAGGGGAAAAAATAACTCGTTAAGTTACGCGAGTTAGCGGTAACTAGTTACTTTATACCGACATTGTAACTCGTTACTTTCTAGCTTTTAACCGTAACGTATTAAGGCCGTTACATTTTGTAATCCCATATCGTTAGCGTGTTGTCCTATATTTCGTATTAATCGCGTCTCGCCAACGAACTTCCTAATTCAGCGCGCACGGCGTAAACGTTTGAAATAATACGAAATTCGATTCGTACAAACGCGCGGAGTACCTTTAGATTTCGTTCGATCGGTTCTAAGGCAAATGTCCACAGTTACACCGCCGTAGCAAATATGACGAATCCTCTAGCCTGTGCCCGCGTCTTACTACCGTTGCGCGTAAAACGTGCCGGGACGTCGAATCGCCCGTTATTCGAGGGCTATTTTGGAAACGTATCGTTTCTTATATGGGTCATATTGTACCGCGGGTACGTTTACGAGTACGTCGTTTTTTTTCGATAATTTTCAAAAATCAACGGCGCCCGTCGCGCGTATGTATGTCGGGTCGATACAATATATATATTCGGCTCACCTCATTCATTAATATGTTAAACGGCGTGTACACAATAGTGACGCTACCCACGAGGAATAATACTAATGCTGAAAAAATGTAGAACGAGTTTCCTGCAACAAAAAAAAAAAAAAACGCGTAAATATTAGCGAAACGAAAATACGATATTTTTATTAGCGTACCGCCGTATGTTGTTTAAACGTTAATTACGATTTTTCCGTCGAAATATCGCTTTTTGAACTTAAGGTACGCACCACGTTCGTCTGTGCACAGTTAGAGGCCGCCAATAAATATAGGACCGCGTAGCCGGCGGTCGGTGTAGATTTTCCCCTCCCCCTCACCGCCACTGTGATAAGCCCGCGAGTTTTCCGCTTTGCGGAACGACAAATACGCCCGACGCGAAATATTTTAAACGTATATACCGATAGGTCATTAGGTACTACTACCCCGTATATCGAGCATTTTATACGTCCGACAATACGCGGACAAAAATTGTCGACAACCAGCGGCGTACTTAGACCCGAATTTGGGGGGAGAGTGGGGGGTTAATTTTTGAATAAATAAATCGGACGACCCTAACGAAACAAGACGCACGAACTTTAATAGCTTATTCATTACTAACGAACACGTTAATATTATAACGTGTATTGAAGTTTAAAAATATTTTAATTTTCCGTTATCGATTAAAAATATACGTATATAAATTAAGTTTTACTAAAAAATTTTGGGGGGGGGATTTATTCCCAAAATCCCTTCTGTTAGTACCGAGTGCCGGACGGTTGGCGCGCGTAAACAAAACGTATCGGAATCCGCCGGCGAAATGTTTGTCGCCGACCGATAGCACGAAGAACTATGGCGACGACGATTACGCGATACAGAAATACGGTGGCGCATTGACGGAACGATACTGCGTCGTCGTCGGCTACACGGACGAAAATATAAATAAACGTCGGCTTCGCCTTGATCTTGACCAAAGTCGGGCGAGTATTTTTCTCTAAGACGCGGTGGGAACCTGTTTCGCCTTTCTTCCTGGCCGCGTTTTTTTTTTTTACCGCCGTCCTATTGCCCAATAACGTCGTTTTGTCTCGCCGAAATATAATAATAATAATAATAAAAAGCGCCCCCGTACGGATTAGATTCGACGAAATACGCGTGTACGAATTAAAAATAACCGACGGAGAACACGTCGAAATATCTACGTATATTGTTTACGTAACGCGTTCCTATTAAACTATACGTCTCGTATACGCGCGGTCGTAATATGTTTTCGTAATAATTTCCTCTATTCGTCGTTCCGTTTAACGATCGCGCGCGCAATATTACGCGTTCAAAAACGGACTTCACGGTTAACGTTTTTGTTTATCGTTTAACAATTAGACAACGCGTCTCCAACGTCCGTTCACCGAATATTAGTCCCCGCCCCGGGGCATTTTCGCCATATCGGCGTTATAAATTTACGTTCGACACGCCCGTTCGTTCCAACATTATCGCCGTCCGTTTTCGGGCAAACGTGTTTTGCGTGTCCCGTATACATCGCGCCACTCCGTGGCGTCCGTGTTCCGTACCGCCGGGCCGACGATAATTTGGTGGGTGGGTGTGGGGGACGATGACGAAGAAGCGTTCCGACGCGCCGAAAAGTCCCGAGAATAGGATTATTAGAAGAAACTCTCCGCGACGGATTCGGTTGGGCAAAAGAAGAAACCGTTCGAATCCGTTGGTGTTACTCGGCGCGAACTGTGTCAAGTTTATATACATTCGGCGGTACGACGCGCCGCGAACTCGAGCGGTGGTACGCGCGCGCTATTATACGCGTCTTGTAATCATAATCACGGTAATAACGTTCGGGGTCAACGGCAGTGGCGCCCGCGTTGACGCAATAATATTCCAGTTGGTTAGTGAAATGGAAATGAAACGGCGCGAAGTTTTACGAAAAAAAAAAAAAAAATACGTATGTAAATATATTTAAGCACCCTTGACCGACTTGACGGGACAGATATTTCTAAAAACAGAACAACGATACGATACCGATACAATAATAATCGTGTACGATATTTTACGGGCGAGATTAATTAGCGCCGGCGTACGTTGGATTTTGATCGCGCGCCGCGGAACCGTCGTAACCAGTCGTTTCGACGCGCCGTTGTTTACGGCCGTTCGTTTGCCGTCGCTGTGTTCCCAGAGGGCGGTGTGTAATCGCCGCAACCACCGGTCGAATTTTTTTGTCGAGTTTACGGAACGCGCTTTAAACGCATTCGGCTCGATAGGCCAATATTCAGTCGATCGCGTCGCGGTTCAACGTACAAACGAGCGTATATCCCTTCGGCCGTCCATCGTCGTCATCGCGCGTGAATATTAAGTACGCGCGCGGCGTACGGAAAGGTCAACGAGCGTCGTCGAATATTATTAGTTCGGTTTGTAATATGTCTTGCGTCGTTTCGCCGTATTTTTTCCCCCCTCGTCGTCCGTCGGTCGGATTAAGTTTAAGGTCGTTCGATATGTGACACGTTCAATTATACACGCGCGCGACGATTTCGATTTTAATTGCGTCTACACACGCGCACATACATGTCGCGCGGTATGTCGGTAGATAGACGAGCCGGCCGAGCGTATTAATAACGGCGTAACAATCGACGGTTCGTCAATAACCGTATTACGTCGGTTATGATTTACCGCGCGAGTGTAAAATCGAAATCGTTTTGCGGACAGGGGCGGCCGTGCGCACAGTCTCTCGGCGCGAAACGCATTTCCCGATTACCGAGATTCGTACGTACGGATTTTCGTATTCCGTAAAAACGTCACGGCTGCGCTACGTGCGTTACGTTCTAACAATCCGCTACGTCGAAATAATCGTTTTCTTTTAAAAGCGAAAATATACGAAAACGACGGTACCGTTTTAGACGATTCGACTTTAAAACGGGTCCGTTACGCACCCGCGGTATCGTTACGCGTCGCTGGTAAACCCGTTTTCGAGTACTCGTTTGTGTTCGTACGCACGCCCGTACTAACGCGACGGCGAATTTTCGCGTTTTTGCGCGCGCACGAACGACAACAACGGGAAAATTAGTAATAATTATAGTTAATAATAATAATAATAATTATACGTTCGGCGGCGTATTTTCACGCCCGAGGACACTCGTGACGGTAAACGAAACGCGAAAAACGTAAACAAAAACCCCCGCGATTCGGACGTCGATAAGGACGCAAGACGAACACCTATACGTAACACCGCGGTGGATATCGTTTTACGGGAATTTTTTTTTTGTTTAATTTCGAATCGACTCGGTAGTATCGTTTAACAACGAGAGAACAATAACGCGCGAGTAAGAAAATGGAAACGTACACGGCGACGCGTAAAATTGTAAAATCGCGCGGCTGATAATCGATATTGTACGCGTTTTCGACGGTGTGGCAATCACAATCGCGTAGGACTTTCGCTCGCCAATATATACACACGTATCGAAAGGGTAAGACGGTACGCGCCTAACCGCGTTATATCGCGGTAAAAGACCTACCGAATCCGGTGCAGTTAATATACGCGCGTGTAATGGCCCCGCGCGAGTGTCGTAATAGCGCGCACGCGCACGTCGTCATTATTAGGTTGTTCGAAACGGTTTTGCAACGTCGTACATAATAACGATCATAATAATAATAATAATAATAATACTAATAACGAGCTACGCGGCGAATATAATTATTATTGTCCGCCGGACGCGCGATAACTTCGTATGTTCGAACGATTCGGCGTGTAATTTCGACAAAACGATCGAATTAGAGTAGGAAAACGGCGTCGGCACGTTCGACCCGGCCGTATCCCGGACACGGTTTTCGGGTCGAAAACGCCTTCGGATTTACTAGCGGAGCGGGGCACTTACGGCGGTGAACACATACGTACGAACGCACGCCCGGTCGATAAACACGCGGTTATGTCGCGCGGATACGACGCCGGGCGGCTATAATTTCGAGCGTATTTAGATCACGCGAGATCGGGTTCGATTGCGTAATACGCGAACTTCGACGGCGGCGTACACGCTTATTAATAATCGCGGCGTTCGACGCGCGTTTTTTTTTACAGCGACGTAATGGGTGAACGCGTGTCGTACAATTACTTTAAGACGGGTTTCGCGTTTTACACGCGATTTTCGTTCCCTACGTTCGGTCCCCAAGACGCTCGTCGGACGCGTCGTCTCGAATCCGTCGAGTAAACCCACTGTGTACGGCTTACGCGCGTATAAACGCCGACTAGTCGTAGTCGCGCGATTCGTTTCGATTACTTCGAAAACCGCGCCTTACTCGACGTCGTGTTCCGACGTCGTGACAATGCCGCAAAAGCCGTTCCGTTTATTGGGGTTTTTCTTTATTCGTCTCCCTCGCTTCGTCCGTTGTCGTAATCGTATTAAGGCACGACCGCAAGGCCGGGCGACGGCGTACCTATATCATTTCTATTTCTCCGCTAGTTCGAGTTGCTTATTACAAAAAAAAAACTATCTACTCGAACTGTTCGCGGCCAATTTCCATACGGGAATACTTTCCAGACGAATATACGTACGTCGTAAATCATCGTACGATCCGACGTTTATAATTTGTCGGTCGCCATTTTTGTGCGCGCGAAGGGCGGCGGAGTACATATTGGTACAGTGCTCCCGTTCTAGTTTTGACTATACAAAATGTCCGGCGAACGTGTCCACATTGTTTATTCGGTAGTTTAAACTTTCGTTATTTTTTCAATTCGAATTATAAGGAAATCGGAATAACAATAATTTCGCTTTAATTTTTTTCTTTTTCTCTATCAATATACGATTATAATTTTCGGAAATATGTTCGCGTACAAAACATTTAAATAGATTACGTCGTCGTTTTCGGAATTTCATTTCGTATTATCCGGTGGCGAGTTGGAGGGCATAGGAGCGCGACGGGACCAACAGTCAGAAAGAAATCTCGTCGACAAAACGCCGAGACGCGGTGTCCTTAAACGGACAGGTGGTCGGGCGTGTTTTACAATTAGACGCAGGCTAATGGCGAATGTGACGATTGACAAACGGAGTCGAAAATTAATCCGGACGAGGGTGGGCCGAGCGGGAGACGGCCAGAAGAACGGGCGGCTGGCACGCGTGGAGAAGAGGTGAGACGGATGGTACGGGAGCGAAGTGTGCACGGCGGGACAAGGGTCCTATTCCCGTGTAGTTGGGAGCGGTTTGGCGACGAAGACGAACGACAAATATCGAAATGGACGAATATCGGTCGTTCAACCACCTGAATCCGTTGACCGGAACGGCGAATTTTCGAAATAGCATTTCGACGAACGCGTTTATTTGGCGAAACTACCGGGAACACGAACGCGACGGACGTTCGAAGAAGGCGTACACACTCTGTACACCAAAAGGACGTTCGCGTAGTGTCCGACCTTCATCCGTAATCGTATTTCTTCCGTCCGCGACGGATGACCCAAGACGAATAGCTTTTTCCGCATCCACGGGCCCGCCGCGCGTCTATTTAGGCGTACGTCACGGGACCCACCGGTGGAATTTCGTCGGTAATTGGCCGGTTAGAGTTGAGCGCTCGCCACTTAACAATTCGGAAATGTTCGTCCTACGGGTTTCGGAATACGTTCGGCGTTCGGTAATTACGTAGCGTGTACGCGTTCGACGACGATTCAAATCGTCACCTTGACCCGATAACGCGGATTTTTGTTTTCGCGCACGTCGACGGTTAGGTAAACGAACAATTTTTAGTCGGCGAACAAACGCGGAACACGAAAACAAAACGTCCACGATAGAGAGAGCCGCGTTCGTATTTTTACGCCAACGACGGAATCTACTTTATCGCGACCGTCCGTGTACGGTGCTCCGGGGTGGCGGTAGGATTTCGTTCGTTTATCGCTCGTCGGTGCCCGTCACGTTAGTCAGACGTTACGTCGCCGTTCGATTTTCGGCACTATACACGCGTACAATCGTCGCCTCGCCGGCCCGTTTCGGATTAGGCCGCGTCTGTATATCGAGGCAGAAATATTCAACTCGTTATTCAAATTAGCGCGCGCGTTTACGTTTTTCGGACGTCGGGAATTCTCGGCTCCGCTATCCGTTATAAACGTACATTATCGCCTACATAAATCGTACGCCTCTCGGTTTTTTTTAATTTAATTCCCCAGCTCCCCGTGTCCGTCGTAATAACGTACGACCGCGTTACCGGAGAGTTACCCGCGTCGTCGTGTATAATATTAAATATATTAGGCGCGCCCGCGATTAGAATTTATTTCGCGTGTTCGGCCGGTTCCTCCGCGGGAGTTCCTGAATTCCCGCCCGGATCGCCGTAACATATACGGGTCACCTATGCGTACGGGACTGGGCGGACGTGTATGGAAACGAGACCGAAAGGCCAACGAAACGTGCACGTATTTATTTACGCGAAACGGCGCGCGGGTACGGTCCGTCGTCGGTTTCTTTTTGGTTCCTAGCCGGACCGAACGTATTTACGAGCGCCGGAAATTGAACGTTAACCGTTTAAATTAATTCGTTTCTATATAACGTATTAGTAACGGTGTTTATATCCGGTCGAATTTTACCGTTCAGAAACCTACCGGAAAAATCCATAACGCCTTAACGGTTACACGTTCGAGCCGATTGCCGTGCGCAAACTGAACGCAATGTCGTCGTTCGCGTGTGTTTCAGTTTTGCTCGAAGCGACAAACTCGGACAATTTTCGACGAAAAAATTCTAACGTTATCGCGCAAACGTCACGTACGCCTTTACACGCGACGATTTTGTGCAAACGGTTTGGGCGTGTAAACCACTCGTCTTTTTACGGTATATTGACACGCGGTTATGTGTATCAATTATCCCGACCGTAAAACGAATCCATTTTTGACGGCGCTTTTCACGGTAATTTTTATTTTTGCGTTTGGCGTACGAACGCCGAGTAATTTTCCCAAAAATTCTACGTAATTAAACGTCGAGTTACGCCGCATTATAAATCGTTCGAATCCGTACAGGAATACGCACAAAAAATGTGTAGAAGCGCGCGGAGTTAAAAGCAATTTCGAAAAAGTTCGCGCGAAATGGAAAATACGAACGATTCTTCTCGTAACAACACGTAGCGTCGTAACAATTTCGAGTAAATGTTTTTAGACTGGCTTCGTAAACGGACAAATTTATCGAAAAAAACGCGTAAATATCCAAGTTTGGCCGCGTTTGATCATATACTTCGAGATCAGATTTTTCGTTATTTCGAAAAAAATAACGTATATATTGAAATCACGAACCGATAAAAAACATAATTTTCCTATCGACAAATACGTGTTCGAAACGGTCGAAGTTATTCCAATATTTACTTGACAATAATGATCCGGTAATATCGTACAGCGAATATTCTACACGACGGAATTTTCAAATCGATTCGATAGCGACGAAATTTAAGAAAATGCAAATTATCGTTACTAACGAAACATATAAAAGGGGAAAAATACGGGTACCTATAATATACGTATTGTGTATTAACACAATAATATATTTATATATATTGTGAAGCTATGTTTATTAATACGTTAATTATAATAATTTAATTATAATACTACGTTAATTTCATAAATATTACGTACATTATATATGCTTATAAAAAAAATCACGCTTAAAAGATTTTGAGATATATATATATATTAGGTAGGTATAACACGCGTGTATTTAAATATATACACATTCACCTTGAGTGTATTCAAATTTAAAAATTTTATCAAAACTAAATACATTAAGTTGTATGTAAATTATAGAAGATGTACTCACGGGGAATTTCCTGGGATTAATATCTTTCGACGTTATCGTGCGTACACATTATAGTCACGCGTATATTTTTATATTTATAGAAATAAATATATTTTATAAATTTCGTATATTCTGTTACGGACTATGATGATTATTCCAAAAAACATCGTCGGAAAATTACAAATGCGAACAATTATTGTTGTATTTTCTGTCCAACTCATTTAATATATATATATTTATGATGGATTAAAAAAATTACGATGTTTTAGAAACGAATGGTAGGTTATCTACAGTATAAAACTATTAATCAATATTGTACGAAATTGAGGAGCTTACTGATAGACGGCAAATATAAAATTATGACGAACAGGATTTTGGAAATTTCAAACACGAAGATCATTCACAAAAAGATCTTGCGATTCTAGGTGTGAGCTACTCAAAATTGATTCGTTTTCAAAATTTAAAAATTCATAATAAAAAAATTCGAAAGTCTATAATACGAGAATACTCGGGTCCGTCAAAAACTGAAAACGTTATATATTATTATTATTATACGTGAATCTACAGCGAAGTTTAGCCGGATCTTTTTTTTTTTTAATACCAATATATTATATTAACGTTAAAATACTACATTTTCTTGTTTAATTTGCATAATTTTCGAAACGGAATTCCCCGTATTGAATACATATATAATGTCCGTTTTTAATGCACAACGGCAAATCGAGTTGACATTCGGATAGGTTTTCATACACACACACATCACGTATATATGCATATTATACGCACATCTTACTGTCTGAATATACTATTATACGTATATAAATGTTGACCTCAGGCCTAAAAAAAAATACGAAGACGAGGAAAGAAATAATTTTCTTACTGCCTACGTTAAAAAAGCGTGTTTTTTTTCTTTAGAAATAATATGCGTACCTCTGCTGCAGAATATATATGTATATAGTGAGCTTACTAATGCGTGCCCGCGTGCGCTAGAATATAATTTAACGCGTTATTTATTTTTATTGCCTGTATATGTATAGGCAAATATTATATTTTGTGTTCTAATGTTTCCAGGTGGTCTCCGCAAAACGCGATACCAGCCAGGATATATATATATATAATACACGTGGTAAGTATATTATAAATCTGTTTTCGAGATGTATTTTAAATTTATGTATATTACGTTATATATATATATGTCGTATTCAAAGCTTTTGCTTCGATTAAGGAAAACGTGTTTAGTTTTGATATTCGGTATGTTTCAAAGATATATAAATCCCGAATGATATACGTATTTCTAGGATAATATTCTATATATACGGCGCAAACATAACATACACGTCTATATGTCTAAATGCACACACACACGACTTGTTTTGGTGTTTTTTTTCTTCGATTATAATTACGTTTGTATACACGATGTTTATTCATCGCAGTCGCATATCTTAGGTTCACATACTGTAAACATATTTTATTTTATCAACAAAAAAATCGATTAACGCTATATTACGTTCTTGGGATACCAATGACACTTCCTCTTCTATTTTTATCGCCCTGTAATTGCCGCCTTCAATATTATACTCGATTTTACAAAAAATCGTCGATTCGTTGCGACATGATGTAGTATAGCGTATAAACGAGTCGCGTACGAACGCGATTTGGGTTGACAAAGTACAAATTTGTTAATAAAGAAGGACGCGTAACATTAGAAAAAATAAACGGAATAAAATCCGTTTATAACGCGTCGCGTTGTTTGCGCGACACGTTTAACGAAACGACATTCGTCGTTAGACATTATGTCACGGAATTCGACGAATTATTACGTTTGTTTGTCTAGTTACACGTGTATTTTCAATTGTGACATATTTAAACGCGAATAACCGATTTTTCGGTAATATTGTCCGGTTAGTGATTTCGTCGATGGGGGAACGGAATTAAACGCGCGTTGAATTCCTTTCTTTTCAATCGTTCGACTAAAAAAAACAAACAAACGTACCTTTAACGTTTAATATACCGAAACGAAGTAATTCGGAGGCAATTGACCACTGAACGCTACGATTACGTTAGCAGACATTCGCGCCGGACAATAATTACGCGTATTATTTGGCGTTTAAAAAACCGTTTCGTTAAATCAATTTTTTCGATCGGGAATTCGACGTTCATAACGTATTGAGTCATTTGTTCAACGATCGTTATCGACGTGTAATATCGTGTGTACTTAGAGTTACGTACGCTATATAATATTCAAGGTACTTCGCTACAATACGCCGTACATTTCGAATAGAATTTTGTTTTATCAACTACACACTCACACATATATACATATATATATATAGCGTTATGGGTTATTTCCGAGGTTCGGTTTCTCAGTCTAATAATAAATTATTCATTTTACGATTCTCACGATAGGTATATAAATCCTTATATATATATTACTCGCCGATGTTTGGGAAATTGAAACGGAACGTTTCAATTATCTCCGCATATCGTTACGACTCAAGGGCTTGTGTTTGAAAAATCGAAAAATTCGTTTATTAACGCGCATTATTTTGTTCACCCGAAATAAACGACGACGATGACAGACGTTTCGCCATTTTTCTACAAATATTTACACTTTTCGTTTAAAATCCCAATAAGAGTTGTTTAATGGTTTCCGTCGCTTGTATCGTGGGCCCTATAGGAGGGATCGATATCGGAATTATTAACGCGTACCGGTGAACGGTAAAAGCGTAACCGTCGAAAAGGACGGAAAACACGTGTGTGTTCCGCGGACGGGCGAAAACGACGGACTTCCCATAGATTCCATCGCGGACGTTTCGGAACGAATATCGACCGCGAATTCGGTTCATAACACCATACCGGGGGCTTGTACGAGTCACCCACGTGGCGCGGGCCGTCAGGATTTTCGCGGGACGAGATACGACGTTGGTTGTCACAATATATACGCCTACGTCCGTACGTAAGGCGCGCGCGTCCAAGGCCGGTAAAATACGCGGACGTGGTGCCGTCGACGCGCGTACGCGCGACGATGATAACGCGACGAAGATATTAATATGGTCTCGTCCGCCGTTAAACGCGTGTCACGATAATTACGATAACGGCGTACGTAATACCGACCGACCGACACGGCCTTTTACCCGGTTATTTATTCACCCAGTCGGTCAAGGGGATTTACGGGCGCGCATTCGTATGCTTGCCGCGATTTCCCGGCCGAAAGAAATAATAACAATATTATTGTTTACCGCGTTGGCGCGCTTACACCATTATTACGGACGGGCACCGATAATTAATACGAATAATAATTACCAACGACCGTCGGGGTCGGCGATGATTTCATTCGGACCGGCTCGTTATTGACCGTGATGAGAAATAATCGTTTACCACCACGCGGACGGTTATTTTTTATTGTTTTTGATCGAAACCGGCGTAGTTTCGACATAATCGAATACGCGTGGAATATTTCGCGAACGGACGTACGTAATATACGTATGTACTTATGCACACATACACACACACACACACACACACACACACACACACACACGGGGTCAATACTATTCGAGCGTTTCGCGCGCCCAAACAGCCACCGGCCATAATTCGCGTAACGTATTTTTAGTCCCTGACGACGACACCGAAAACTCACTCCCGTGTCAAAGTGTTAAGGTCACGACCGGCGAATAATAATTTAACTACTCGCATACACCCACACACACACACACACACACGCACGATATTCAGGTATTGTTGTCGATTAAAAGTAGCGGCTATATCCGCGAATAATTTAGTGTACGGGAAAATCGTGACGTTCCCGTGGCTCCTTTTGTTGTACGTCGTCGTTCGCACTCGCCCGAATTGGACGTGTAAGACAACTTCATCTCGTCCGCCGACCATGTTACGTTCCTCCGCGCCAATCATTCCGGGGGAGAAGGAAAAACCTTGTCCACCGTATATCGTCGTGACCTATGTACCGGCCAAATGAACAAATAACTTTTTCTCTTTCCTTGTACACACACACACACACACACACACACACACATACACGTTCTTTCCTCATATCTTACTCTAGCGCGGAACTCTCGTTACCGAGTCTTAAGACCGATTCGACTATTCGTCGTGCACGGTTTTCCCAAGGACGCTGGACAACAATACGTGTCTGCCGTATTGTTGTCAACTTTGGCCGGCGTTTATTTTCTGTATTCATTTTCAATTTTCCGGAACATAAAATCTTTCGAAAACATAGAGCCTGTCTCTCCCCGTCGAAGTTTTGTGCCACGTCGTATTTCGGTTAACTTAACGTCATAATAAACTTGTTCACGACGTAAATACGTCGGCGATTTGGTATAAGTGAAATTCGCGCGTGGATTTCGGACCTCGGCTACGAGTAGTTGGCGACTATTCTTGTAACGCACGCACCCGATCGTACATTATACGGATCCACGAGTCGTGGTACAACGTCGCAGCCTTAACCTTTTTACGCGAAAACGGTACGATCGCACGCGCGTAGGACGGCGCCGAAGACAACAGTAATAACGATAATGTGCCCGTAATGTGCGTAATAAAATGAAAACACGTACGCGGATTTTTACTTTATTATTAATGGCCTCGATGACGGTCATAGTTTTTAATGAGAGATTACTTATCGCCACTTAAACAGTATATTCTATGTGTAGAACCCGTACGGGCCGACGAAAGCAAGGCTGGCGGACTCGCGCGTTAACGAATGAGGAGCGAATCAAAGCTAAATCAATCTTAACGTTTTGACCTAACGGGCTACCTTGAATTTTACATCGACCGAATAATAGTTAAGTTATTTACGGTCGTACGGTTTAATGTTAAATACCGGCGTTCCCGCGTCGATGTTTGGCCCTCGATCGAAATGTGAATTCGCCGGTTTTGATACGCCCATAAAGTTTCACAATTAACGCTTTACCCGGAAGAGGCGTTTTTCATCGCGGTATAATAGACGACTGAAACATAATAACTTATAAACATGGAAGTCGGCAATCATGTATCTACTAGGTTTTTGATTCGTGAATACAAAATATCGACTATAAAAAAAAAAAAAACAAAAATTATCGACTTAATTTTGGCGAGGAAAAACTATTAACTTGCCCCGTCTTCGCTAAACGCTCGTAATAGTACCGTGAAATCATATTTACCGTGTAACGTGTATTCGTAAACAGTGAAGCGCCCCTTTAGTTAAAACGGACAAATTTGTAATAACGGATAAATTCCTCGGCGAGAGTCGTGACGTATAGTCGCGCGTATTATAATTTTAAAATAAAAGATGTCTTTCGACGGAGAACGCGTTATTTCGAACGAAATTAGCGAGTAGGGTGATGGTGGGTGGGTGATACAAATGCGTCAAATAGAAGACGGCGGGCGGTATAAACGTCCTGCTAATTCGCGATAATGTAATAATAAATACAACACGACGGTCGCCGTTCGCGCAAGGACGCGTTTCTTTCAATAGCACAAACGAAATAGTGTTTTCGTATTTATACGACGAATTATATTATCGCGCCGACACCGATCATTATTAATCACGTTTATTGTTAAAATATATAAATCGCGCGGACAAAGTCTTCTGTAACCACGAGACCGTTTTACCATTCCGTTTTGACTGTAACCGCGGTTCGGAAGAGTATAAAAAAAAGTAAGCCATACCGCACTCCGTATAACATTAATAATGTATAACCTTGTCGTGAACGTACCCGTATGTAAGTATATTGTGTTGTACTTAGACGCTTTATGTATAGATAACTGTTTATATATATATATAACTAGCTGTATTACGAAAGGTATATCACACATACACGTGATGAAACGATTAATATCATAATACGTTTATTGTGTTAAACAAAAGTGGCGCGTCGAAGGCGTATCCGCGTTTCTATCTCGCGTTAAGACAAAAGAAGCGTCTCCATTTTCGGTCTTAAATGTATTATTATTCTTTTTGGTTATTGGTACTAATAGGACGGTATATCCGAATTTACATCGTTGTCACTGTTGTTTTTTTAACATCACCCCATAGCTTACATGAAAATAGGTACCGAAAAATTCCCTCGAAATTATTTTCGTCATTCGAATTTGGTAACAGGTTTAAACGTTAAGTGTGAACGAGAAACGAGAAACGCAAGCGTATCGAAAATATGAATTTTTAAACTTTCAATCGATTGTTCAAAATGTAACGGAGGTTAATTAAAATTGAAATCGACGATTTTTGTTTTATTAAGGCGAAAACTTCAATACCATATCGTGTACTTGACGTAGTTATCACGTAGAAATCATATATATTTATATACATACGGTGTTTCTGAATTTCGAATTATTGAAAATTCGACGTTTTACGTTATTTAAAAAGTAAATTCATAGACCACTGTATAATTTATCGTAGGTTACGTTAGTTTTGGATTAGTTACAATGTCTAATAAAATATTGTGCTACCGAATACTACCAAGCCGAATATTACGCGCGTTATGCTTTGCAATTTATTTAAATAGTATCGCAGATTTATGTAGAAAAATTGTTCAAAATCGTACCGATTGTAGCTATATAGTGTTCTAGTTTTAACATTTTATACGCTGTACTGTAAAATATTTTTAAGTAATTTTACGTTATATTCTATTGTATTAGTCGAAGTTATTTTTGGAAACGAATTTAGAATTAATTAAAAAAAGGTACATGTGTCGTATACGATATAGTATACATGGCACACTTTATTCAACCTTCTCCCTACGAGTATCGTAGTTAAACATTAATGTATTTCTACGAGAAAAAAGAATGGGTTTCATACCCAGTAAACCTTTGTTTGGTAATTGTACTAACTCTTCGATTACATATTTTATAGCTACAAATTATTAATTAGCCATATATATATTTTTTTTTCGGTTTGACCAAAACTATTTTTTTCAAGCGTACGTCTGCCGTTATAAAAGTACATTATTTTGTTACGTTTGGCTCCGTATCAATTCATTGGTTCCGGAAGATTTTTCAAAACGAAATGATAAATACGAATTATAATTCACATTTATAATCGAATTTTCTCGAGAAAAATTAACGTCGTATAATTACATTTTCACGGTGCTCATTATTATTCAAATGCCTGTTGAACCTATTGCGTTTGTTGATACCTCGACCTTCGATTTATATGAGCATTATTCGCACGCTAATTTTCTTATGGGACGATGCTTCCTTTAATGGCATAATATATCTTATTAATTTTAATTAATAAGAGAAAGAAGTCACTTCTACACACGCGTGCGCGTGCACACACACACACACACACACGCTCGTATAAGTGCATGCGTAAAATATTAGAAAATTAATACCATTAAGAACGCTTTATTATCATGGAACCGACAAGGGGTAACGTTGAAATAATACTTTATTTATATATAAAGTATACATGTTGTCGTTCATTCAGGTAATTAATTTATTAACTTAAGAGGCTTCAGATAGGAATAAAAGTTTTTACAAATAGCGTTAAGCATTTATTATTATATTACACGACGTCGATGATTGGCCAAAATGTATCTACTTTTTCTTTTCCCTCGCCTCTATCCCAGCTATTTGGGATCGGGCCACCTTCGTCCAAAACTTTCCAAAAAGTATAAAAGGGGTCAATTAAAGCATTTTTAACGCGGATCGAAAATTAACTTTTTAACGAATTAAAAAGAGCGAATTAAAATTTTATAGTCGTGACCGGACGTTGTTTTACATATATAGAAAAGAATTCAATGTTTTTATTTTCGTAACCTGTATCGTGTTGTTCATTGTCAAATAGTTTCGGGGCCATATTGTTATTGAAATTATACGAGTTTTCACTTTCATTTACTGCATACATATCATTAAACGGAGTACGGCGTACAGATTAAGAACTTATAGTTTTATTACTGGCAGAATTCAAAGCAATACGGTAAACAAACAAATCGCTACACTTATTATTATTATAATAATGTATTAAAAAAAAAAAATTAACTATTCTTTTATAAAATATTCTCGTACACTTTTCGTGATTTTGGCGAGCCCTAAGCTGTACAGTATTGATCGGAAAATATTATAAACGGATAAAAATAAAAAAAATTGAAAGACGTTTCAACTTTGTTCGTGGAATTAAAAATAAATTATTTTACACCGTGTTTCAATAACATGTTTCCATTCATTCTTTAAACGTTATTGATTGTAATTTTATTCTACGTGGCGACTTGAATGACAGTAGTACTTATAACCTCCTTTCCGCCCCCCTTCCACTAAATCCGCACCTGTTAATACGATAGCAGTTTATAAGCGTTCGTCCTATCTAATCAAATATGTTAGTGGCCAATAAATTATTATTTTATGGGAAAGAATCAGTAGCGCAAAAAAGGATTTCAAATCATATTAATCTAAAAAAAAAAATTATTTTAGTTATAAATTATCTTTTAATAAAGATTACGTTCGAATTAAGCTCCCGTTAAACCGGTAACTTCGGTAAATTAAAGAGAAAAATCGTTTACGAACATTTACGCCGTAAACGAAATAATTCGATTGGTATCACGACGATCACGCCGGTCAGTCTGCGGGCGGTTTACATTTTATCGGCGCCGTTATTCGATTCGTTATTTATCGTTTATTACGTTTCGACCGTTTTATTTATCCGATCACTGCTACATCTCCCTCTTACACCACTCAATGTTCGGCCCTGTTGTTCATTAGACAACCGAAAACACCGACTGATTAACTCGTTGACGATGGCGAAGACCGATCCGTGGTAGTATTGAAAACGTATCTATCGCGCGTTATTTGTCCACGGATCTACAAGGTCAACAGTTGGTCAACTATAACACCGGCCAACAGAAACGTATTAAGGATTCCGTAGGTGTGCACCCGATAGCTATATCATATCTGTGTGTACAGGTGCGTCTATACTGTGTGTATGTGATTTAGAGGATCGGTGACGTACTTCTCTAGATATTACGTTCGAATAGATCCGTGAACTTATAGTCATCGGGCCGGTGCAACTACGTGCCGTCTCGCCGCGGCAGTCTATTGTAATTCGGGTCGGCGCGGACGCGTGACAAGACGGACAAGTGGTTTTTACCTACATGAGAACGAGACGAACCAGACCTATAGTGGCCGACGTCATATCCTGCGGGAATATAAATATCAGCTGTAACGTCGCGGCCTAGCCCAGCGGCGATTTATCGAATTCGTTCGTGAATGGTTCGAGTTTTGGAAATACCCGGATACGTTATCATATATTGGTCTTCGGCACTACGGACACGAATAACGCGTATCGTCCCATGCCAAGGTTATCCTTTCGACAATTTCGCGCGGTGTAAAAAGAACATCGGTCTATTTATTCGTATCCGAAATGACCGGGTCTAAACGAGCGCGTAACGATATTTTCAAATACTTAGTATTACGAACTATTATATATATTTAATAAGTTCGTACGAAAAAAAGGTAAACGAAAATAACAATATAGTAAGAGAGAGAGAGAGAGAGAGAAAGAGAGAGACAGAGAGAGAGAGTGCACTCTGCACGTTTTCCAGTTGTACATACGAGTACTTTAACGGTTTTGTGTGTTCACTAAACTAAAAAACATGTACAGGTATATATCACGAATATAACGACGAAGGTCTTTGGAACGACCGAAAATCAATAAAAACCATACGTCCGTCGTTCAATTTACTCGTTCGAGTTCAATAAACTACTTTGAGTAACAGTTGGCGCGCACAATAATAATAAAATCGGAGACGGGCTATAATCATTAATATTCGATCGTCTCCAACTAATTGCTATTAACGAATATTAAAAGAAGTACTTAAACACTACGGACCGAGCACAGTGTGCGCGGTGTGGGGAGAGGAGTATTTTGTATAATATTGTCGCTTCGCGCTTAAACGATATCGTTACGCGATGCTCACACAAATTAACGAATAGCTTATAACATGATTACGTTATACACGAAGTTCATTAATGTACCGTTGAGGGGGCAAATCAATATACGGTAATAAATAAACACATACACACGCACACTTTTAGTTTAACTCGTAATATTAATAATAAATTACATCCGAACGAATAATAATAATAATTATAACCAAAGTGATTTCATCTTTTATTTTTCATTTTGGTTATACTCGTACCGCGACTGAAAGTCGTGTTAGCATTGGCCTTGATATTGACGAAAACAACGTTAAAAGATAGGTATTGGGTTACGTAAAAATAATATTCTTACGTAATTCTTTGATATTTCCCCCGAACATTTAACTAACGCGCATTACGATGTTATTTGAATCATGAACGGTTATTAATGCCGCTTTCAATTTCGGGCTTTCCTTGGTGGTCTCATATGTATTCTTATTTGTCGAAACGGATTTACGTATTTTGTTTATTTGTTGTATATTTTATGGGTTCGTTTTTTGTTTTTGTGTCAATATCGACGTGAAGTACTTTCTTCCGACGGATTTGTAGCGAAAAGAAAAATGTTTATATTAGGCTTTGTCACGCGCAGATACGATACAATAAAATTGCAAAATACGTCATCGCGATTATTTCTTTATTAAATTCATATTTGTTACGTTATTAAATTATCTTAGTTTTATTGTAGTTTGTTGGACATTATTATTATCGTTATTGTTTCATATATATCGTATATGTCGAATATATCGGTGTGTTATTTTTGGTATATGGTTCCTTTTTAAAGATATTTAAAGATAAGTTCGTTTAACGTTGCGAATGAAAAGAAAATTTAATTGCGAGTTAGATCGGACATCATACTTTCCCTAAATCATTATTAACGAGTATTACTCGTAATTATTTGCATTTTAAAACGCGCACAAATATTCGTATATTTCGACATTATAACGTGTTAATACAAACGAGCGCGTAACGATATTTTAATTTTAAAAACACGTTCACACGATATTTACATAGAGCGAAAAGTACGAAACTTTATATTATTTTAAAACGTTACGTTTTCGAGTATTTCGATTCAAACGTTTAGCGCCCAATAATTATTGATTATTTTAAACGTAAAACGAATCACATATAATTTATAACATTACGATTATTATTTAAATAATATATTTTCAACGATATTAATTAATTAAATCGGTATATCATATTATATTATTTTTAGTGTAGCTTTAATTGATTATTTATTTGGAATAATTAATATACGTATTTTATGTAGAGCAAACGAAATGTCAAGGCAAAAAGTGACCAATCATTTTTTATAGAGCGTCTATAAATGTATAATAATTTTTATGTGTAAACGGTTTTGTGAATTTCCTACCTACCTACCTATCTAGTACCTCGTTTTTACTGCTCATAATATCCACGCAATGAGGTTTATTCAACGCAATAAATGAATTGAAATTTATAATAATTCGGCTTGTTTGGGAACCGGTGGGACGCAAGGTTAATTTCGTTACAATTTCTATATTACATACGCAATACTAATAATAAACCGATTATCAAGGTTAACCGCATGTTCTTTTCGAGATAGGTGAAAATGCCAATCACCGTTTTGTATAAGTCGCGTTGCAATAGGTTTTAACAAAAATGTGAAATTCAAAATAACACGATTAAATACGTATCGATGTATCTATCGACATAAATGGATACCAACGTGAAATACGTGTAATATAATTATCACCGTACGGCGTGTTGCTTAATTATTCATATGCAAATATACTACACGCGGCTATCCGCTGGTTGACCTTTCTCCAAAATAATTATTGTTTTTGAAAACGTTCAAATATAACGTGTTGGTGACGCGTCGTTGGATCGTGAACAAAAAATTGTAATCGAATATTTCTTCTCGCTTGCGCGTATAATTTGAATTCTGAGCTTTAAAAATGAGAATCGCGTACTGTATTTTGTATTATTGTATTCATAAACTACGAAGATTAGTTTGGTTCAAATAATAACGAGTTCACGTCAAAAAAGACGGAAACGTTAGTATATTTATTTTATTATTATTTTTATAATTATTTAATATTCGTAATACTCGGTGATATTTACCCTTGAAAATGTATATTTAGGTTAACTCGAATGTGTATGATGTAAGATTTGTAAATTATAGGTTAAAAAAGAAATTGTATTAAAACCGTAGTTTTACCCTCTGTGGTATTTTTAAATAAAACGTGCGGTTTAAAATGGAATATCATTGAACCTTGGGAATGGTGAAATTTTACAAAAGATGGATACTTGTTTAAACTCTACAGTATTAATCACGACAAATAATTAAGGCTTGTTTCGTCACTTCATGTTGTAAAATTGTGCGAATTCGTTCAATAGCAACGACAATATAATACCGTATTTTATTACTATTCAAATAATAATAATAATACGAAGTAAACGTTAATTATTTCATTGTCGAAAAAAGTAATATCGACCGAACGATTGACGCGATGGTTTAAAAAATATCAACGAAGTGCGTATAATATACACTTGTACGAAAAACATTCGGTTAGTCGTTGATACATTTGTTTCCTGTGTGCCATAACTCCTGGGCCTTAACGCGCTTAATATCTATTTGTTTTGTCACACGTCTAAAACGGTTACGTTGTTTTACAATCAGTTGGCGTTATACGACCAACAACTGTTACAGACAGCTCGAAAAAGTTTTAACGCAGGATACACATATTGTGTTTTAACGAAAGTATTTACCTATAGTGCAGAATGGTTTTCTCTTGTGATTAGACGCATTTGGATCTCTCGAGGTAGTGGATGAAGTCTCCGTGGATGAGCCCTCAGCGCTTACTGTCTCCAGGCATGGCCATTTCGCGTCCTCGTCGTTTTCGTCTAATGGGCTTGTTTTCACCAGCGCCGCGGTCAAATTCAAAGCGGTTATGTTCGTTTTGTAGTAATTCCGTTGATTTTGATCCATATTGTATTGCCCGTCGTCCGTTCGGCTCACGTGGCGTTTGAAATAGAGAACTTAGTCGTGTACGAACAACTCGGTCAATGGAGATATATTATCCGATATCCCGCAGCGTCGAGTTATTTTCGTGTCATTATAAAAAAAAAACCCTCTGCAAAAAAAAAAACGACTGGAAAATAGAAAACAATCAT